>JAHWFP010191764.1:1712-62196 GCA_023313725.1 Lithobius niger | reverse complement strand
ATTATAGACCAATATCTCTACTTCCGTTGATTGACAAAATAATTGAGAAATTTATTGCAAATCAGATTACAAATTTCTTTAATACAAATAATTTATTAAACAAAAATCAGTTTGGGTTTAGGAAATCGTTCGGAACAAGTGCAGCTCTTAAAAGCATTAATGACGAAATTGCAAAAGCACTGAATGAGGGTAAATGTGTTGGAGCTATTCTTATTGACCTCCAGAAAGCGTTTGATACCATTAATCATACCATATTATTGGAAAAATGTCATAAGATGGGGTTACGTGGAAAAATTTACAATATTGTAAAAAGCTATATGAGTGAAAGAAAAGCAGCAACAAAAGTTGAAAATACAATTAGCGATTTTGAAAATGTAGCGTACGGTATTCCTCAAGGCTCAGTTATGGGTCCACTTTTATTCCTAATTTACGTTAACGATATCGAAATCGAACATGTAAACACTAAAATTTATCTGTTCGCAGATGATATCATTGTTATTTCACTTGAAAATGAGTACACAAACATGATGAACTATCTCCAAAATGAGTTCGATAATATTGGAAAATGGTGTTTTGAAAATGAGGTCTTTATCAATACCAGTAAAACACAATTTATGTGTGTACATTCACCTTACAAAAAAGTTAACCAAAACAAAAATATTTATATTCATAAAAATCAGTGTAACTCTTATAATTGCATGTTAGAATGTGATAAAATTGAGGTAGTTGAAGAGGCTAGATACTTGGGAGTAATTATTGACGAAAAATGGAGTTATAAAAACCAGATTAACAGTATTATAATGAAATTACGTAAAATGATGCCAAGTCTTTACAGGATAAAAAATATTCTAGATAATAAAACTAAACGAAATTTATATTACGCATGGATTGAGAGTATATTGAGGTATGGTATTGAAGTGTATGGCCACGCAAAAGAAACTCAACTTAACAAACTTCAAAAAGTCCAAAACAAAATTGTAAAAATATTATTTAAAAATAACACCAACTATAATACAGAAAATATTTTTAATAAACAAAAAATACTACAAATTAACCAACTTAGAGACTTTGTGACCATTTATGAAAATTACTTTAAAACTGATTTTAAGAAGGTGACAGATAGTAAAGCAGAAATTTTACGTAAATCCACTTACAGATTTAATGTACCTCAGGTAATGAACGATTACGGTAAACAGTGCAGGTCATATACAATCCCAACTCTATTTAATAAGTTACCCATTGACCTGCTTAAACTTGGTAGTAAGAATAAAATTAGAAAAGAGATAAAAAGATATTTTTTAAACAATTAAATGTATGTGAAATTAAGGATGGCAATTGGGTAAATGATTGTTACATTATTTTGCTTTATATTCAAGCTGTGTGCTAGTTTAATTATTATTATTAGTATTCTTAGTTCTTTTTTAATGTTTTGCAGTTACCATATTTTTTATATATACCAGTGTGGTTTCTGTTTTGTTTTTGAAGCTATTTTTAATTTTTTTTTTTTTAAATTTTTATATTGATTTTTAACATATGATGTAATAAGGTATTTGTCTTTTTTTTTGTTTTTTGTGTGTACATTGTAATTGATATTTTATGGATAGTAATTGTAAATTTGATATGTATCGGCTCTTCACAAGTTTCTGAGTGAACTTAAAGCCGTTATTTGGTAATAAACTATTATATTATTATATTATATTATTATTATATTATACTAAAAGTAACTCTGAATTTTGGAATTTTCATTACTCTAGCCAACCCATTTAAATCAAAGTTTGTTAAAGGTTTATTAAAGTCGATTAAACCTTGGGTGATCTTAAGTAAAGACCTCTGCCACGGGGCAATTTTTTTGCTTCTTTTTTTGCTTAATTTTTTTCTTCGAGCCATAACCTTCCACTGGCTTGTGATGCCGCACTAGTTCAGCTAGTAGATTTGCATCGGTTTGTGACTTTTTTATGGCGGTTACCACCCCCGCTGTCTCACCTGACAATCCTCCAATCCCGGCTAAAATCGGTCCTAGCAATGATAACGGCCAAAACCGCCATTCTTTTTTCGTGATCTTGTTTTGAGCGCCATATCTTTTTTATTATTACTATTTAATAAACAACTTCGACTTTGCCTCTGTCCAACTTTAGATTCATTTTCCTGTCTCCAATGAGCAGAGCGTGACGAGTAGTATTAGCCGTTACTGCTGCTTTAAACTTCAGTTTGACTAAAACATCCACGATTCCTGATTGAAGCCTCTGGGACCTTTTGGAGCAATCCAACACCACGAAAGGATTGGCTTTCTTGAACTGAAGCAGGTCGAAACTCAAGTCGTTGGTGTCGTAGCAAAGCTGCCTAAATTACTGCGCTATTCTGTACAAGCCGACGTACTCTCCAGTGGCAAAATTAGCATTTAAATCGAGAAACTGATGTCTTTCTGGATTTAGAGGCACATGAGCGTCTTGCAGACTGCAGTGATCGAATAGCCTGTTTTTTTTTAGTAAAGAGTACTGCCTGTTAGTTTGGAAAGCTAGAACTATCCACCTAAGTTTTTCGATAGCGGTAGTAGTCAGAACACATCAGGTGAAGCAGGTGTTTTGAGGGAGCACGCAGCTATCATAATGCCATTGCCTAAATCTTAAGTCCACGGTCGCTCCGTGGTCGATGAGATTGTAGAGTTTAAGTTTCTGCTCATCCAAGGCAGTGACATGTGGAACGATCCAGCTGATGCTATTTAGAACGACTTTGCTATTGGCCGCGGCCGTTGCTTTGAAGATGGTGTTCGTATCGCCTTTTGGAGCAATCCAACACCACGAGAAGATAGGCTTTCTTGAACTGAAGCAGGTCGAAACTAAAGTCGTTGGTATCGTAGCAAAGCTGCCTAAATTGCTGCGCCATTCTGTACAAGCCGACGTACTCTCCAGTGGCAAAATTAGTATTTAAATCGAGAAACGGATATCTTTCTGGAATTAGAGTCACATGAGCGTCTTGCAGACTGCTGTGATCAAATACGCCTGGATTTTTGTCTAAATTACTGCGCTATTCTGTACAAGCCGACGTATTCTCCAGTGGCAAAATTAGCATTTAAATCGAGAAACTGATATCTTTCTGGATTTAGAGGCACATGAGCGTCTTGCAGACTGCAGTGATCGAATAGCCTGGTTTTTTTTAGTAAAGAGTCCTGACTGTTAGTTTGAAAAGCTAGAACTATCCACTTAAGTTTTTCGATAGCGGTAGTAGTCAGAACACATCAGGTGAAGCAGGTGTTTTGAGAGAGCACGCAGCTATCGTAATGCCATTGCCTAAATCTTAAGTCCACAGTCGCTCCGTGGTCGATGAGCTTGTAGAGTTTAAGTTTCTGCTCATCTGAGGCAGTGACATGTGGAACGATCCAGCTGATGCTATTTAGAACGACTTTGCCATTGGCTGCCGCAGCTTCTTTTGAAGATTGCATTAGTGTCACTCGCTCGCATGAGTGTGAGCACGTGTTTAGTTAGGTAGATTAGCTTATCGTAATTTTCGAAAAATCCCATGACGTGTTACAGAGGGATGGCGAATGTAAAGCTTTCCTTTGGAGTTGTTTCAACGATGATGGACGCGAGCCACTGTTTGTATTCCAAGTTGTCTGCTCGTTCAGCAGCGACTGAAGCCGCACTATCCAGCACCCAGCACTGGCCGAGCAGAGCTGGTTGCTCCACCGAGCCGTACGTGAGCAGTCCATTCATCAGAGTACGAATCCTGGATAATTTAACTCGTCGACTTGTTTATCACAGAGATGGTATTTGACGTTAGAAAACAAGAACATGGGGCATTATTAATCAACATGGCTACGTAGCGTCAGCATAAGCCAAGTCATCGTCCTTCAGTAACCTCCCTTTATTCAGGAGGTAACTGTCGGCAGCGAGCAGAAATAAATCTTGGTTTTCAACATGGATTTGGATTTCCGAATTTACGTTGTTGAGATTGGTGCCAACAATAGGATTGTATTCGTGGTACGTGTAAGACTCAATCGATGAATCGTACACCAAAGGTTCGTTGATTTTGAAGTAATCTTCTACTATGCTCAATTTCAGGGAGTTGTTATGAATTTGATGAATGCTTTGTTTCTAGGTGTCAAACAGTTTTTTTTATTAGAGTTAAAATTAAGTCCTTTCCCTTTTTTTTCCAAACACGAGCATTTTTATCCTTTTTTATTAATTTAACTTGTAGATCCCAAACGAAGGCACACCGTGAGCGTCTCACCATTTAAATCCAACGGCTCGTTGGTCTGTGAAGTGGGCAAAACTCTTATACTTCTGATTAACTTTTTAGTAACTGGGAGGTAAATGAAATTATGCGGGGACTCTATGATTTTGAAACCGGATGGTGAATTGGGATAAAAGTAGTATAATTGGGCTGAGTGTCGCTGTTTAGGTACGAATTGCTTATGATATCCACGTGTACAAAAATTGTGTTGATGCTCATAATGTCGATTGTATTTTGACTTTCTCGACTTCTTACGTAGTTGCCTAATTCAAAACCCAAAACTGGAGCCAAACTCTTTTCACCTGAAAAAGATATTCCGTAATTCGGATCGGTAATTACAAGTTAGTTCTTAAAGTGTTTAGATTGGGAAGAATCGTAATGGCATCCTTGTTGTGCCCATTCGCATCTATTGCTGATCTATTCAAATCCTCGATTTCGTAAGCACCGGGACGTACTAACACTTTGTGCCATGAAGCAACAGCATCTGTAATGTACTGAATTTCGTTAATTTTCGAGGTGATATTGTGAATGCTGTTATAAGTATCTAAATTAAGCAGAGCCAATTCTTAATTTTTTTCAGAATCCAAATGAATGGGTGTGTTTAGATTAATTTTCAAGTCGGAGTCTTTGCCGGTGAGAATAATCGAACAGGAATCCATGTTGTCTTTTTTTTAAAGATATGAAAAAAAATTGTACTATTGTAAAAAAGAGCAACCGTAAAGATGAAATACTGCGTCAAATGTAAATGTTCGACTCCTAACCAGTCGAAGGCCCTAGTTTCTACAACTTCACGAAACAACAGACCGATGGAGATTGTGTTTTGTGATGTATGTGGTACCAAAAAAGCTTACTTCGTCAAAGTAGGGAAGGGACTCGTAAACAAAATCATAGATAACTTGCCCGTTGAAATACATTTACTGTGGTATCAATACTGTGGTTCTTGAACTCAGCTGAAGAAGCGACTGACACGAGGAGATCCTGGAATAAATAACCTAGGCGAAGCTTGCAAAGAACACGATATAGATTACGCAGAGAGCTCGGATTTAAAAGCTCACCATGCCGCTAATGAAATTCTAATTTCAAAAGCTGAAAGGGTGAGGGAGGATCCATCTCTGGCATGGAGGGAAAAACTATCAGCTTCCGTCGCTAAGAAAATCATGAAAACAAAACTCAATAAAAAAAAAACGGATCAACTCGTAAACGAACTTCACAAACCAACGTGAAAAAATTTTCCGAGACGGAAGGTGATTGTACTGGGCCTAAACGATCTATGGCAGGCTGACTTGGTGGAGATGATACTGTACGAAGAGCTAAATAAGGATTTAACTACCTACTGACTTGCATTAACTTCATATCCAAGTTTGCTTGGGCCATTCCTCTTAAATCTAAAACCGTTCTAGATGTGACCGAAGCTTTCAAGAAGATACACTCAGGAGCGACCTCCCCTAAGTCGATTTAGGTAGTGAGTTCTACAATAAAGACTTTAAAGCGCTACTTAGGCGCTGTAACATCAACATTTACTCTACGTACTCTGAGAAGAAAGCGAGCGTGGTTGTATGTTTCAACAGAACGCTGAGAACTCGAATGTGGAAAAAATTCATCAGGCAAGTGGATGCACATTATCAACGAGTTGATTTCGCAATACAACGACACGGTTCATTCCACCACAAAACTGAAACCTAGGGAAGTAACCAGACATCACGAACCGTTGCTGAGACGAACTAGCCCTAAATAACTGTTGAAGAAACCCAAGTTCGCCATAGGAAATAAAATCAGGATATCTAAAGTTAAAAAAAACTTTTGACAATGGACGTTTGTAAAATGTTACCAACGAAGTATTCACGATCCCTAAAGAGCAAAAAAAACCACCAGTTACGTATCTTTTAAAGGATGAGTTGGATGAACTAGTGCTCGGAGGTTTCTACAAATAGGAAATTAAAAAAAAAAAACAAGTTCCAGATTAATTTCTAGTGGATCAAGTATTACGTAAAAAGAGGGGAAAAGATGGGAAAATGCTTATTTCGTTGAATGGAAGGGCTATGACTCCAAGTACAACAGTTGGATGGATAACATAGATAGTTTAAGCTGAATTCACGTACTGACTGCATCGTCGCAGACCCATCTCTTGTCGTCATAGGGTCTGAAGCCAACTTGTTGATGGTGACGGTTTTTAGTTTGTGTGCCTCCAAACAAATGTAAGACCCCCAGAGTTCTCACGACACTATTATTAAACAGCACATTCTTGTACGTTTCGTGCACCACTTGTGCTGCTTTCCTAATGCCTTTGCAGGCCTTTGTGCCTTAATGTTTTTGTGGTGGTGTCGGATGGTGTCGTCACTTGTGGCGCCAGAAGTAATTAGCAATCCTTATTTCCTTATGTTAACCCATCCTAGTTTAACACACTAATAGGAGTGCCATACTATGTAACCATGTAACTATGATTGGTACTGTTCACCATAGTCGTGACACATGAGCACTCACATGACACTCATTATAAAAGGCTTGGATGCCGAACAAACACGTCCATTCCTGTGCTTGCATTAAGCTGTGTTTGAGTCGTTACTCTGCTGGGGGAACACCACACAATAGGCTACCTACCAGGACAGTCCAGAATGGCGACGAGC
Source organism: Lithobius niger (assembly GCA_023313725.1). Classification (NCBI taxonomy): domain Eukaryota; kingdom Metazoa; phylum Arthropoda; class Chilopoda; order Lithobiomorpha; family Lithobiidae; genus Lithobius; species Lithobius niger. The sequence continues at coordinate 55,342 of JAHWFP010191764.1, read as the reverse complement.
CACCCCAGTGGAGTATTTTAAGATTTAATTTAATTATTCCCCTTACCAACCATCTTCAGAGCTCCAATTTGGTGAGTTGGCAATTTCACTATTTAAGCAAAATAGTTTAGTGTCCGGTATGGGAATTAATTTAAATCTTAAAGCTAAAAACTGTTGTTTGAGTGAGTGAACTTTGTGTGGTTCGAATTTAATTGTAGTTAAATAATTCGTTCCTTATTTGCTAGAACAGTGAGAGAAATTGCTTTGCTAATGCATAATTTGTACAAGATTTGTGTCCCGTTGCAACGCGTCGGCTGTTTTCACCTATCTTACTATCATTAGGATAAGCAGAATAAACGCAAATAAATTGGGCCTTAGCATAGCGATGTGCCTTTTCTCTACACTGGCTGGATGTGAGGTAAATTATCACGTTAATTACCTAGTTCAGTTTAGTGAAACTTGTTCGGCTTGCAGGCTGCTTAAGCCGGTGGTGTTTTTTTTTTGCTTGAGAAGTAAATTAAATAACGGTGTTAAATCCTAATTATGAAACTTTTTGGGCAAGCAAATTGTAAAATTAGGTAGGCTATGAATTTGGAATTAGGCTTAGATGTTAGGCAATTCAATTAGTCTCGAGTGGCTTTAGTAATTTAATTTGGTAGACATAAGTATGTCAGTTGCAGGTGAAATTGTGTACCACCTGTAGTGGCCATCATTAGAGACGTTACTTTAGCAAACGAGTAATTGACATTGCAGTTAATAATATAATTGTTTAAATTATTGACTTAAGTTCTAGCCTAAGTGCTAAGTTACAGACTGAGGCGATATGGCAAAACCATCTAGCCTGTTTGTTGAGTTTGATAGTGAATGTGATACGTGGGGTAAATACTCTACACGTATAGATTATTTCTTAAGAGCTAAGAAAGTTGCTGATGCAGATAAATTGAATATTTTAATGGCATCAGTGGGAAGGTTGATGTTTGATAATATTCTAAACATTATTTCTTCTAAGGTTCCAACAGATTTTTAGTATACTAAATTAGTTGAAGCTATTCTAAACGATTCGTAGCCGCTTGCTTCTGTAGTGTCAGAACAAATGAAATGCTTCAGAAGAGCTCAAAAGTCTGAGGAATCGTTAAATCAATATGTTTCAGCTCTTAAGCTTCTGACTAAACTTTGTGACTTTGACAAAAATAAGAACGTAAACTGTGAGATGATTCATGATAGATGCATTGGTGGAATTTTGTCAGAAAAGATACAAAGAAGACGGATCTGCTTGGGACCACAACACAGTTCCCAAAGGGAAGTGGGGGTGGATAGCTGGTGAGAAGAAGAAAAAAACCATTAGGTGTCTGGGAGTAAAGGACGTTTCAGAAAACTTGAAGCGGTTCCTCGTCAAGCAACTTATGAAAGGTCGAAACCGACAGTGCAGACACAGTCTTTACACTGAGTGCATTCCAAATAGGGACCACTCGAACCGAGAAGAAATGCCGGCGGCAGTCGAGGTTTGATGCAGGTATGGTCAACCTCCACTTGTGACCGCGTGTACGTTGCAGTTCAAGCAATTTCAGACCCAATCTTACAAGTCTTTCACGGTAAGCAATTTCCTGGACTCCAGGGAGATATTTTGTATAACGGCGCTGGACTTTCTCCAAGAGGTCAATATCTTTGGCCAGGTAGGGGGACCATACAGGTGTAGCATATTCGAAGATAGGACGCACAAACACCTTGAATGCCCAAATCCTGGTGGCAACACACCTAGATAAAAAACACCTATTTACAATCATGGAGCGGCGGAATGCCGCAGTGGCAACTTTCTGGCAGTGTAAGGATGCCTTTAGGTTCTTAGTGAACAAAATTCCTAGGTCTCTAACCTCTTCAGTTTGGGGTAAGGTCTCCGGATCAAAGAAGTACTGGGGGCACTTATTTGCAGTTCCCACATGAAATGAGGAACATTTTTGGTTTGAGATTGACAGCTGCCACCTTCAGGACCACGCAACAACACCGTGAATCTGGGCATCCAATTCGGGTGACGGGACAGAAGATAAATTTTCGGCTCGATCTTCAGGTCATCTGGGAACTTCCATCCGAAGGAACAAGCATCTCCTATCCTAAGATCATTTATGTAGATCACAAAAAGGATGGGTCCGAGAACTGAACCCTGCGGTACACCACAGGGGACAGGTTTCCATTGCGAACACACATCCTCAACAATCACCCTCTGAGTGCGCTCTGCAAGGAAAGCTGCAAGCCAGTTTTTTAGGTTACCTTCAATACCACACCTAATTTTAAGAAGAAGTTTTCTATGAACAACCGACTCAAAAGCCTTTTTAAAAGCGAAATAAATGACATCCAGTGGGGCCCCAATATCCAACGCGAAGGTCCATCTATCCAAAACTGCCAGCAGCTGGTGGGTCGTGGATCTATTCGGAAGGAACCCAAATTGATCTTCACTAATTACAGGATGTTCATTAAAGAAGTTTAAAATCTTGTCTCGTAAGATCGATTCCATGATCTTACAGGCCAGACATGTGAGAGCAATTGGTCAATAGTTGCATGGATCAGAGGAAGACCCCTTTTTTAGAATCGGTATTACGTTTGCCCTGCTCCACACGCTGGAAAGATTTTTTTGTGCAAAGGAAAAAGAGAAGATAATAGATAGAGGGTATGATATTACAATTCCCAGTTGTTTTAATAGGTGTGCGGAAAACCCATCCAGTCCGCAAGACTTGCTAGGTTTCAATTTTTTAATGCATTAGACAACAGATGTTCCGTAAAAATCACCTGGGTACATGATGGTTGGGAGTTCACATGCTGTTTATCTGGCAGACCAAGATTTCCATCGTCGAGTATGGTGTTCGATGCAAAGATGTCACAGAAGATTTCCGCCTTCTCAACTTTATCTTTGACGAACTGTGTACCCATTTTGAGTCACTAAAAGAAACAAAACTCCTGAGTTTCGACCTAAAACCAGTTCGGATGTCACTTGTTTTTGCTGCCAACGTGAAGGCCATGTAAAGTATAGATGTAAATACAAAGATTACATCTGTGGACCGTGTCACACCCAAGGACACCTAAAGGTAGTCTGTAGAAAAAGCCCAAGTGCTAAGGCACCTAAAGTAAACTCAAAATCATCCCAGAGTTTTACTCCCAAAAGTAAGACTAAAAACAAGTACAGCTACCGCAAAAAAGTTAATCTGCTTACCAAAAACGAATTTAGTGATTCTGAAACTGAGAGTAGTGACATTAACAAACAATTTGATGATTCAACTAGTGAATTAGAGTCCGTAGAGGACTACCGCTTGCAAAATAACACAATCGGAGTGAGCAGCATAACTGACCCAGTTCAAACTAACAAAGTAGTCATTAACCAACGGAATTGAGTTACTAATGGAACAAGATTCCAGAGCAGCTGGAACAGTCATCTCCATGGACTGGTACAACAAATACTTTTCTAATGTGCCATTACTAAATAGCCCATCCTCTATAAACTCGTAAACTGAAGGGGAGGTGTTAGCCATGTTTCTAGCTAACCTGGAAGTAACTGTAAATGGCCAAACCGAGCATTTAGATCCTATGGTTTCCAAACACTATAGGCCAAATTTATTTGGCAAAGATTGGATTTCTGTCTTTTGAGTAGGAAACGTTGCCTTTTTTGATCTCCAAACTAAAGAAAACAGGTTAAAAAAGTTAAGATAAACCCATCTGCGGTTAACACTAAGGAGATTGAAGAGGGGTTTCAAGAGCTTTTTGGCCCTGGCTTTGGAAAATTCCAAAAATATAAAGCCAAAATGCAGTTAAAGGCTGATGCGAAACCAGTTTATCGTCGAGTTCGCCCTGTCTCACTTGAATTAAAAGAACGAGTTAACCAGGAAAATCAGTGCTTTGTTGGCCTGGGTATTCTGGAGGCTGTGGAAACTTCCGAATGGGCGACACCACTGGTCATAGTTCATAAACCAAACGGTGAAATACGTGTCATAGGGATTATAAAACCACCGGTAATCCTCAGCTAGAGGTGGACCATTAACCAGTTCCCACAGCCGCAGAGTTATTTAGTCAGTTATCAGGCAGTGACACCTTTAGTTTGATAGATTTGAAGGATGCGTTCCTGCAAATTGAGTTGCTGGTGAGAAGAAAAAAAGCTGTTTTAACGATTAACACGACACTAGGACTTTTCAGATGGCTTAGTGCTTTTAGGCCTTGCCTCAAGTCCAGGAATATTGCAGCGTGTTATGACGCAAGTCGCTAAAAAATTCCTAAGTACATGCCATTATATGACGACATTTTGGTCAGTGGCAAGGGAAAAGCTCATGACGAATCATTCAACCAACTTTTGACTGCACTCCAAGATGCGGGGGCTAAACTTCGTATTGACAAATGCAAGTTATCACAGCCTGAACTCAAGTATCTTGGTCACATGATCACCGCTGAAGGTTTACACACCCTGCTAGAGGTTATTAAAGCCATTACAAATGCCCCTAACCCCGCTAACATACAGGAGTTACAAAATTTCTTAGGATTCATAAACCCCTATTCAAAGTAGCGTCCTAACTTGGCACATATTCTTGCCCCAGTGACCAGGCTGTTAAGCCCCAAAGTTAAATGGATCTGGGGGAAGGATTGTGACAAGGCAGTAAACACAGTAAAAGAACTTTTGTTAAGTCTAAGATACTGGTACATTATGACCCTAAAAAGAAGCTTAGCTTGCCTGAGACGCAAGTCCTTATGGGTAGGCTGTAGCCTGATTCATATTATGTCTAATGGTGAGAGCAGACCAATAGCTTTTGCCATCAGAAAATTAACAAAGACGGAACAGGGTTATAGCCATTTTGACCGTGAAGCTTTAAGTGTAGCTTGGGGGTGAAGAGATTTCACGAATACGTTTATGGACAAAAGTTCATCTTCAATCCGACCAGAAGGCTCTTCTTTGGATTTTTGGTCCCAAAAAAGGTATTCCCCAAATGGCAGCAGCGAGGGTTCAGCGTTGGGCAGTCCTTCTGAATGGGTATTCCTGCGATTTTCAGCACATTCCTGGAAAGGAAAATGTAACAGCTGATGCGTTGTCACGTCTCCCCCTCCCCAATGTTGAGGAATTTGAACAGGCTGAGGAGCAGTACAACGTATTAGCACTTGAAACTATTTCTAACTTGCCAGTTTTATGTGAAACGTTAGTTGCTGAAAGTCATAGGGATCCTATTCTATGCAAAGTATTTAGATACGTTTACAATGACGACCAGGATTTACTTCCATACTTTACTAGGCATACTGAAATAACTGTAGAATCAGATACATTATTTTGGGGATGCCAAGTCATAATTTCTGCAGCTTTGCAGAAACAAATGCTTAAAGACTTACATAGTTCCCATTTAGGAATTGTTAAGTTAAAAGGTCTCGCACGACCTATGGATGCCGCTATTGAGCGTAAGGTAAAATCTTTTTGCAAACTGCCAAGAGTTCAAAGAAAATCAATCACCAGGTCCTAAACATACCTAGGAGTACCCGCTCAAGCCAAATGTCCATTTTCACGCAGATTTTTGTGGCCCCGTGGAAAATTACATGTTTTTAATCATGGTTGACGCCCATAGTAAAATCTCATTTGTTCACAAAATGAAAACCATCACATCCGAAAAAGTAATAGGTCTTATGAATGCCCACATTGCCGAATACGGCTTAATTGACGTACTTGTTACGGACAACGGCCTTCAATGATGCTCGAGTTTGTTTCAAGATTGGCTAAAATCCAAGGGTATTCGCCACCTAACAGGGCCCAGTTATTCGCCGTCCTGGGTAAACGGCCTACTAGAGGTTTTTGTCAAAAACTTTAAGAAAATCCATAAAGCCATGAGAAGGGATGGTCTCGGAATATAAGACAGTATTAACGCATTTATAGAATCCAGTAGAATTACGGCGAAAATCATACACTTGAAATCATATACAAGTAGTCTCGGTCAAATAGAGCCCTAGTCACTACTGTGGCCTTACTAATGGGTTCAGTGGTGCATCTTTACGCCAGGGGAGGAGTAGTCATGGTGATAAAGGCGCTATGTCAGTGATCTGGGGGCGAATTGGGTTGCAAGTTTGAATCCGGGTAATGCCACTCCAACGAAACGCAAGTGCATAACGGTGGCATACTGTACAACATTATTTCAAGTGTATGATTTTTGCTGTTTGGCTTGTTTTCTTCATTCCTTTCTATAATTTGAAACGATTTGTGTATATTTATTTAATACAATGAGCTGTGCCAGGTAAGAATCAAAGGTACCAAAAAGTTCTTATTAATACATTTTAGATTTTTGACATTTTGTACTGGGACATTGTTACAAGATGATATTTACTTTTATGAAGCAACGATGATATTTACTTTTATGAAGCAACGATCACTGTCCCTTTAATAACGCCCATTTGAGGAATATCAAGACCAGATATAAGAATGGTTAAACAATGCTTTACCGATTATAGAACACATCAACCGATTTTTTTCGTATAATACACGCAAAAACTGCTTCATATGTTCAACAATCGCTACAGCATTGTCTAACTATTGTTGGCTACAAATGGTGGCATAACTTAGCATTGTTTTGTTGTCATTATGCCCGCCTTTGTTGCACTTTTGGTTCGAATTGGCGCTCGTGTCTGCGTAGTGTTAGACAATTGTCCTCTTCAGCAACAAGAGCGAACGAAGTGGCACTTGTGTTTTTCTATTGTAGGATGAATGGGCGTTATATTGCATAACAACCGAAAACATCGGGACATTATAAAACAACGTCCCAAGTGCAGTGCCGCAACTAGCTTTTTCCAAGGAGGGGTGCAAAGGCAAAATGTTGGGCTGCTTTATAATTAAAGCTGTGTTTAGCTAGATCAACCCTTCTGCACTGCACAGTTAGTGTTAAGAAGAGCTAACCTTAGTTCAAACTTACTATTTTGAAGTCAAATTAGTGGTCCACGTGTCTGCAATCATACCACTTGTGGTAGTAATATGTGGCAGTCGATCATGGATAATTGTAAGATACAAAGCACTAAAAATTGAATCCTCAATGCTCAACAAGTGTCTCACCAACATCAGATAGTTTCTTATTGGCATAAATAATTCAGTGGTTTTAACCTAAGTGAGCAACACCGTTAAAAATAATTCAAACGTATCTGATAAGGGGTCTAGGTTTCCCCATCCCCCGAACTAAAAAAATCCATGCCCCCCCCCCCACCTCCCCTATTTTACTCCACCCATGATGAACAATGACCGGCTCCTAAATACAAACGTTTTCTTTTTGGCAACGAGCAGTTTTGATGGATTCAAGGTTCATTCATCTGCATGCAAGATAAGTTCTAAATGTTCGAGTCCTAACTAGATACTTTCTCAAAGATACAGTGACATAAAAAGTTTTACAATAATATACAGCGTACGCAAGGGTGAAGAGATCTTGAATCCGCCAAGAATTTTTAATATCACCCCTACTCTTCTTAAAACATGTGGAGTTTTTTGGCACCCTACTTCCGTTGGCTTAGAAAGTTTGTTGTCTACGGCGTATAACGGCACCGTAAGTTTGATTTGTAGGCAACACACACACAATTCCATGGCCCTCAAGTCTATATTTCGGTGTTGTGCATCGTCACTATTACTTATGCCTCATTTATAGCAATTTCATAGGTTTTATTTAGCCAGACCTACTTTGGTAACAGAAAGTTTTTTTGTCCGTCGTTTATAAATACCGTTAAAAATACCATTTTAAGCCGGATTTGTTGTATATTGGTTGTAGCTTTATGCACAGTGTAGTTTTCACCCAATAAACCCAATAAAAACCTCCTGAACTCTAGCACATACAGGAACGATGACAGTAAACGGCGAACTTGTTGATATTATTTACTTCGTTATACTTCGGATTAGAAAATTATGTATTGGTGAAGGCATTCATTGCAGGTGTCACATTTGCTGCTTGATGCTTTCCTGCATATCACAAGGTTCGGACTCTGGGTGTGTTCTATTTCAACCAAGTAGGAGGGGAGAGCTGTTGGAGAGATTGTTTGCTTTTCTTTACAGGTAGATGCACCCTAGCACGAAAGTTATTATAGACCTTCTATCTGGTCTTTAATTTATGTTTGGTTAAATAAGCATACTGCTGGATGGTTTCTGTGGGAACATTTACGTAACGTGAGTGTCTCCTGACCTTTTTAGTGTTGCCCTCTTAGTTCCCAATCAGTATACTCCCTTTTGCTTAAGAAGGCGTTATTATTATTTATACCACTGTGCTCTTTGACTAATTGAGTAGCGTCCTTTTTAACAATGTGTCTGTACTCGTAATTGGTCTTACATCTGTAACAATGCCTCGTACTTTCTGTTCAGTCTGTCCCAAGGCAGCAATTTTAAGTTAACACCGCTTTACTGCTATGCTGTGGTGTTCGCATTCTAAACTCCCTTTGTAACAACTCCGACCTCGTTACTGCGCTTTCTTTTTTACCTTCACTCGTGCAAAACCTATCCTTGCCCCTTTCCTTTTTTCTTCTAACAAGTCTCCAACCGAAAAAGCATGTTCAATGCAACAGTCAGCTGCAGGCCTAACCGCCATATTGCATAGGCCTAAAAGTATCCTGGGAATCTGAAGCATTTTACACTTCACTAGTCCTATACTGTTGATCGAGCGTTGAAAGGTCATCTCCTTGCCATCACTCATTTTCGGATGCTACGAGTGAACGAAGGGAATCCTGACGCAAGAACGAGGCGGATCATACCCAGCAGTACAATAAAGACTTGTTTGTGGACCTTATCCAGGAGTACTTCTTTTGTCTTTCGTATACACCCTCACCAGTAGTAGCTGGGATCGGTAGTAGCTGGGATCTTCCACACTCTGCCTTAAATTACCATCTTTCAAGGGGCTCCTTCACAGATCCTTGCCCGCAAGATAGTCACGCGCGATATGTCTGGGCGTACGTTGGGACAAATTTCTACGGATTTTGCCTCACACGTCCGAAATAAATGGTAGCACAATAGGTGGAGATACCATAAATGGTAGCACAATAGGTTGAGATACCATAAATGGTAGCATAATAAGTGGTGATACCATAAATGGTAGCATAATAGGGGGTGATACCATAAATGGTAACATAAGAGTGATAATACCACAAAAACCAGGAAGCCCTCTACCCGAGCTTGAGCATGCAGGCCTGGGGACCGACTCAGCAAGACCGTACTCGACTAAGTCACCATGGACATTATAACGCCTATAAAGGGGTACCAATTCTACAAGGTCCTGACACCTTTAAACACTGGAAAGCCTTATTCACCTACTTGGCAGAAGAAAAACATTGGTTGCCAGATGTCCTCGGACAAGATTGCCCTGACCCAGAACAAGCTACACCTGAGCAAGTGACCACATGGAGGCAAAGAAACGCAGAATGCAGGTTAATGCTCCTGAAAACTATGTCGCCACAACTAAGCATAACGTTCCACAATGTGCGGAGATCTAAGTCGTCTGGGAACGTCCACGCAGACTTTGCAAGGGTGGATCCGTTTAACCAGATGCACAGATTAAATGACCTCATGAATATCAAGATGACACCTACCGCAGATGTCGGCACGTATATAAGGAGAGCTCGATACATTTTGGAGGAATTACTCACGACTGGTTACCCCTTACAAGAAACTCAAGCCTGTACATGGATTTTACGAGGCGTCAATTATCCAGCTCTCGCGGTAGTGCGGGAATCCTTGTTACGTTCCGGCAGACCATTGGACTTAACGACATTACAAACTGAACTTGTGGATAGCCTTAAATAAGGGAACGAGGAAGATTTACGCACGTCAACAACAGCCTTTGTGTGCAGAACTAGGCAGACTCCTGTAGAGCGTAAAGCCGCTTGTACTATGCTAAGCCCAAGCAAATCCCCTCCACGAAAATGTCGTTCCCGTACGTATTACAATTCTGTGTACAGAGCCGAAGAACAGGACTATTACCGCACTAGTGACGAAGAGTCACCACGACCAATACGTAGACCACCTAAACAGTCAACTGGACGCAATCGACCAGTAAACGATCGTAGGAACACGAGCCGTCGTCGTTGTGTGTACTGTTCTAGTTTAAATTACATGTTTCATTCCTGTGATCGGTTGGATCCTAGAGATCGTCCTAGAGGACCCAGAGGCTTACTTTGTCTAGGATTCGGAGATCTGTGGAAAAGCTGCCCCTCCACACCACCCGGGAACCGCTCACCTAAGAAACCAACACGAGAGACCTCTGTGAAATCCTCAAGACTGCCCATTTGCAAGCCGCCGACACCTAGTGCCAATTGGTTGGATCCTACATGTGTGCAAACTCAATCATCCTTGGACAAATGCCAACAATCAGCAGACCCGAATCAGGACTAAGTCCCATTCTTGTGCCAGATGCATACTGCTTATGCATTAGGCCCAACAACTCGGACCACTTCTCCCGTTAATACCGATGATGAAATATCGTATGTATATAGAAATAAGTTGTCTCATGACCATGAGGGCCCTTCCGAGGCCCCAGTGACCTTTGGACACGACTCGGGGGCTTCCTTCGTGATCAGGACACATAGTTATAAGAACATAGACAGGTCTAAATGCCCTAGAGTTTGTGTTGCTTTGGATGCTGATGGCGTTACCACAACTGGAGTTTTGGTGGGCGATATTCGCGTAAGGGGACGAGACAGATTTGACCGTCCACTTAACCACCCTGTTATAAAAAACGTCGTGGAAATGCCAACAGCTGCCAAAAATTTATTATCCACATCTAGGCTTCTAAATGCTGGGCTTAACAGTCATTTAAGGTCCAAAAGTTTTACGTACGCCAAAAGAGGAGCCCTCGCAATTTGGTTATGTTTGGTGAACGTCGCCATCACCTCTTTAACGTTGATTTGTTCGTTGATGAGTCTTATGATGTAGAAGGTGAGTCTGTATTTCGTGAATTGGATATTGCTAGAACGAGGGGAGTAACAAATATTGTGTTTGGTTATGATGATAGTTCTCATAAGGCATGTCACGTTAGACAACCAGTACAACATGTACCTTTAAGCCCGTTAAATCCAGACCAAACAACTGCGGTTACACCTTATATTCCACCCTTAGTATCACAACAAATTTTACCTTCTGTTTTGACAGTACAAACACGTTTAGATGTGAACTTGTTTCATCGTAGACTGGGACACGCTCCCATCGATAAGCTTAAACGCATGATAAATGCAGGCACGTTGCAGGCCCCTGCTCTGACAGGTCAAGCAGAACAAACATGTGATGTTTGTCTTCGTACCAAGTCTAGGGGAGGTTCTCATCCTGCGATCCTGGATAGGCGACCGATTCCAAAAATAAAGAACTGGTCGTCGGATGAGTGCCATTTTAGTAGCCAGAACACCATAGATGGTTCTAAAGTTGCATTTATCACTGTCGATTTAGGCACTAGGCGAGTTTTCCTCTGGCCTATTATATCAAAGTCGCAAATACCCCTTATCCTAATTAATGAGGTACGACGTCGCCAAGCGGAAACCGGCCGTACCCTTGTACAGTTAACTACCGATGGTGCTTTAATGTACCAATCCCAGAAACTCAAGACCTTTCTTTCATCAAATGGCACCGCACATAGGGTTATAATTCCAAGGACCCCCCAGCAGTATGGAATTAATGAGAGAATTAATTTACGGCTTAAGACTTTTGCTAGAGGCCTGCTAATCGATGCTGGACTGCCCGAACGCTTTTGGGGATATGCATCACAAGAAGCCGCTATTTTACATAACCGTTTGGCCACACGCGCACACCCTCAACATATCTCACCTCTCCAAGCCTGGACGGGGTTTTAAAAGTCCCCAACACTTCCAGTCTGAGACGTTTTGGTTGTTTGTGCTACGTGCACATCCACCCCGTGTTACGTTCTGGCCGTTTGGGGCCCAGTAGTGCACATCGCCTGTATATCGGTTATGACGAAGATAGGCGGGCTTATAAATTATTTGACCCTCCTACCAACACGACAAGCGTCTCCACTGATGTTACTTTTGTTGAGTCTGTTAATGCCATCGATTACTTCCTTGGTGAACTAGCTACGATGTGCTACAACCCATATCCACGCTGTCTTGGAAGCCCTGTGGATCAGTCTGCGAGTTCGTCTACCTCTTCCTCCTTCCTATCCAAGGTTTCCGCTCTATCTGTTTCCACCCAGGAAGCTGCTCTATGGTTACCTCTTTCGGATTCTTCCGGTGAGTCACAGCTCGACACCACGTTTAGAAAGGCCCAGCGGCTGCCATTGCCCGATACGATGCTTTCTGCAGACTCCGGAGACTCTACTACGTTTCCTATTGATACCCTTGACGTTTCAGAACTACTGACGAGAGGACGAACACAGTCCATGCCGCATAGGGGTGCATCTACGCCATCCTTAACGTTCTCTAGCTGTTCCCCCGTTACTGCCAAAACTTCAGTAGATTCAGTGACCCTTTCCTCTAGTGGCACTACTCGTTCTTCACGTAACCTTAGGATTCGTAAGACTACCGTACGGCAACCGAAGCTGGCCCATGCACAGAACACCGTTTCTACTTCCCTCAATGCTGCCAGTGCCTCGGTCTGCAGGCGTTCTGCACGCTTACAAGGCCTCCCTCCGTCTTTCTCTGCCTCACTTAAATCGTGAATTAACTAACTAACTTACTGCTATATTTTAGTTGCCTAATTCGTTCCGTTAGGCGTAACGTATTTCTAACCTAATTACTTTAATGTGGATGTACCTTTTGTAAGTTTACATTACTTGTTGAGTTTAAGGTTGCCAACATTTTAACATGTTTGTAATAATTGTTACGGTATTAGGAAACTCCCATTCATATACGCCTCTTCTTGGCTTTTATAGCTCCTTCCCTTGACTACATTACTCATTAGTTAAAGTCCACATGTGGTATATACCTTTTCCTTTTTTTTATGTAATACCCCTTATTCCTCGCTAGCAAGGGAGGGGGGGGGTTATGTGGGAACATTTACGTAACGTGAGTGTCTCCTGACCCTTCCCGGATTTTTAGTGTTGCTTACTTAGTTCCCAATCAGTAGACTCCCTTTTAAGGCGTTATTATTATTTATACCACTGTGCTCTTTGACTAATTGAGTAGCGTTCTTTTTAACAATGTGTCTGTACTCGTAATTGGTCTTACATCTGTAACAATGCCTCGTACTTTCTGTTCAGTCTGTCCCAAGGCAGCAATTGTAAGTTAACACCGCTTTACTGCTATGCTGTGGTGTTTGCATTGTTGACTCCCTTTGTAACAACTCCGACCTCGTTACTGCGCTTCCCTTTTTACCTTCACTCGTGTAAAACGTATCCTTACCCCTTTCCTTTTTTTTCCTCTAACAAGTCTCCAACCGAAAAAGCATGTTCAATGCAACAGTCAGCTGTAGGCCTAACCGCCATATTGCATAGGCCTAAGAGTATCCAGGGAATCTGAAGCATTTTACACTTCACCAGCCCTATACTGTTCGTCACTGTAAACAGTGCGAATTCATCATGCAGCAGATGTGAGTAACGTTGATCGAGCGTTGAAAGGTCATATCCTCGCCATCACTCATTTTCGGATGCTACGAGTGAACGAAGGGAATCCTGACGCAAGAACGAGGCTGATCATACCGAGCAGTACAATAAAGACTTGTTTGTGGACCGTATCCAGGAGTACTTCTTCTGTCTTTCGTATACACCCTCACCAGCACGGACCTCACAAAGCGTGTGACTTTTTCATCCTTCTTTCCCACTATCGGTAGTAGCCGGGATCTTCCACACTCTGCCCCAAATTACCATTTTTAAAGGGGCTCCTTCACAGATCCTCGCCCGCAAGATAGTCACGCGCGATATGTCTGGGCGTACGTTGGGACAAATTTCTACGGAGTTTGCCTCACACGTCCGACAGTTTGACCACGACTAGAAATTGTCAACAATCTTTCATTCTGCATAGCTGTGAAGCCTGTCATAGAATTAGCATAGCTGAAGTTGATTACAGTATTTCTTAGAATTGAAAAATTTAACTAGCTGAAATAACGTATATTAACCCATAACGGGCAGTTGCTATCTCAGGTTGTTGCTTCAACTATGCTGCGTAAACACGGCATTGGGAGAAGTTATATGGGAGGAGGCCAGAAACAATTATTTTTCAATTGTGTCACAAAATAAAAAAGGGTAATTATTCAAATGCAAATTGGTATGAAACATATAAAAATTGTTACAGAGATAGAAATAAACAAAGAGAATACGGGAAAAAATATCTTTTATTTTTAGAAAGGAATGCTTCACACATTCTAAAGGGACACCCTGCTTGCCTGCTTCATTGGTTTTACGTGAACCAGCTACCTTCGGCATGTTTTGGCATACATTTTTTGGGAAGGGGAGAGAGAAGGGATAGGATAATACACATGCCCGCAAAAACTTAAAAACTGGCTAGTTACAGAAACTTAATAATTATAGAGAAAGCTGAATGATTATTTTTTGTGTGGTTAAAAATAATCTTTCTTTATTCACAACGGATAAATGTTTTCAAAATGTTTCAAGTGTTCAGCCCCTGGGTGTGGGTCCAGCAATGTTTGTTTTTACTCGACAATTTTTTCCGTGCAACCCTTTTTTTCCTTTGTGTTCTCTTTGGCCTATTTTGTCCTTGCACGTGAAGCTTGTCCCCTTCCTTCTCTCTTTGTCTCCTTCTCCCCATTTGTATTAGTTGTACTGGCGCTGAGCGTTTACCAATAATCAAATCCAACGCTGGCAAGGAATCAAGTAAATTGCTAGTATCTGTAGTTTATTGTAAACACATTCGTCATTTATTTTCGTTACTTTCAATAGTAATTGTGTTAGTTACATGATAAGTTACGATTATATTAAAAAATTATAATGACTTTAAAATTAATAAAGTATTATAAGTGCGTAATAGTTACACCAAAATTTCGTTATTGGGTTAGTATTTCACCATCGTGCATTGTTTTCGCTCCAACCAATGATGTGTAGTGTTTATTTAGCCAACCTTTCACTGGTTGCAGTGTTGCAGTCTACGTCACCACAAGTCAAACTCCATTCCTACAAACACAAATGTATTTTGGTGCATTACGCGCATGAGCATCGAAAGTCGGTTGTTTCATCGATGAACAAATACTATTCTCTCTCTTTATCCAGTCAGCGATGGCTACAAAACAGATCCTTAAGTCAGATTCGTAGTACCATACTCACAACTTTCTAACAGTCAACAGCGCACCTTTAGTATTTCATTGTCTCAACATTAGGGGTTCCCTCCGTGCTGTATGTAAAACTTTTGTACGTGCCATCTTGGACCACCATCTTCCGTTTTTGTTTCAAGACCGTCGTCATGTCTCTATGCTTCAGACGGCTGCTAATGAGTGCTTGCGGGTTGTCACAGGTTGTCTTGTGTCCACCCTAGTACAGGCACTATGGATGGAATCCTGCAAGCAGCCCCTTCATGTTCGCGCCGCAGAGCTTCTCTGCTCCCTAGGGATGCACAATATTAGTAGGGGCTCTGATGACAGTAGGCAGGATTATTCTTGACTACTGCTCTCTTCGTACTTCTGTGCTGGTTGTCTTGGGGCTGTTGCTGCAATGCTTCAGTGTATGTCATCTAATTTCGCCATTGCGCGTGGCGCGCGCTGTAGTGTTCAGCCCCTGGGTGTGGGTCCAGCAATAGTTGATGTGTTCACACAAGGTGTCACAGACTGTGCAATCTTTTGTGATGCGTCCTTCTGTCGGGACAGAAGCACAGGGTGAGTTGGGGTCGTTACATCTGCTCTGAAAGTTTTTTCTGTAGGAAACTGCTGACAGTGTCCTCCAGCACTATGTGTAAGTTATGTGCTATTTCCGTGGCTCTGGACGTCGCTTTGGACATGGATCTTCCTTTGTTCACGATTTTCACTGATTTGCAGGCAGCCCTAGCAGTTCTATGCAATGCGATTGAGCATCTGGACTTTTCCGATCCCATTTTGTATGAGATTTGTCTTAAGATCCATGCTGTGTTCCGGGTATGCTTCGTCTGTCTGTGCTGGGTGAGGAGACATGACGGCTCTGTTGGGAACAAACAGGCTGATGGTTTGGCTAGAGCTGCAGTGAGAGCGCAGTGAGAGCGGTGGTGTTACGGTTTTCTCAGTCTCCCATCCTGTGGCGAGGTGTTTGTTGCTGCTATGGCAGTTGCTACTAGAATGGACCGACGAGTGGTCTGCTGCTGCCACTGGTCGCTCTCTGTACAGTCTTCAGCCAGATTGCTCCCTTGTCTCACCACTTGGTGTTCTTCCACTCACGACAGGGTGGGTTCTCTCCCACCTCCGCACCGGGCACTTCCTTCTAGCTGCTCATCATCATAGGATGGGCTGGTGCATCCACCAGCGTGTCCACAGTGTAGACAGGTACAGACCATGTGTCATTTTCTCTTGGAGTGTGCTGCACTTCAGCTGAATCGCTTCGAGCTACTGCAGTACATCCGTCCTGGATTCGTTGTGGACAGCCTTCTTTCTCTTCACTCTTCCCCCGACCTTGTCGTACGACTAAGAACTGTGCCTAGTTTTGTGGTTAAATAAGGTGTGCGGGTTTAAAATTAGGAGATGGTCTCTAACTAACCGCGGGCTTGTTTCTTGATCTGCTTTGTCCTTCTCCTTGTTCCACTTTGCTTTACTGCAGTAGTTGTGTGAGTTGTGTAAGGTCTGTACATGCACGGTTGTCATTTTATCCTCTGTATCCTAGCACGTGGCTATGGGCCAAGGCTTGGTGTAATAAATCAAATCAAATCAATCAATCACCAAATGATTAACTTTGTATAACTAAGATGTAATAAACAGTTTTTTATGTAATGACTAAACATGTTCTGTGTTTTTTTAGGGGGAGAGGGGGCTTGCAATTATAAATAGAAGGATATCAGTTTCAATGTTCAGAAAAATGGACGTGCGATTGACACATCTGGCCATCTTTTTATTAATAGGCTCTACATCTTCATGAAAAACACACTGGATAAAACATTTAATCGAAAATTTGCAAAACATATATAGTACCACTGCCTGAAAGAATTGTATTTTGTCACGCTGAGAAACAACCGATTTATGAAAAGGTAAAACCAACTTCCCCGTTCCAATTGTGTTCGATTATGAGCTAAACGAAGATTTGTACAATTCAATACAACCTAATACTTTATTATTAATTGACGATTTACTACAAATTACATCTCGAGATTTATTAGTGCAAATAGTACAGACGCTCGCATCATAGGGATTTAAGCGTGGTGATTGTTGCACATAATTTATATGATAAACAATTAAGACCTCTCAGTCTCCAGGTGCCTTACTTAATATTAATGAAAACTGTACGAGATTACAAGCAAACACAATTTTTCGGCAAACTATTAGGATTTGCGGGGGAAAATTTAGTGAAGCTTTATAAGTCTGCTACGGTCGAGCCTTAGTTATTTATTTATGGACCTAAGACCGGAATCACCTAGTATTTTAAGATTTCGATCCAACATTTTCCAAGACCCATTCATACTATTTGTAGAGAATGAAAAATTATAGAGTTAAAGACTTTTTACCAGTTCTGCATCTACTGACCAGTAAAAGAGTTAAAAAAGACGTCAAGTGCACTTTGTTGAATTGCCCGGAGCTAATTGACATATTATCTCTAGCAGCTCTTAACACTTTAGAGGGTCGTGTAAAAAAAGCCCTGGCCAGAAGGGTAAACTGCATCATTACAAACGATAGGTGAAATATTTAGCTACAAGAAATCGTAACAGAAAGGCCAAACAAAAAGTTATACAGAAAGGCAGCCTTCCATTCTTAGGTGCATTAATTCCACCGATTATAGGTGCTATAACAGGATTGCTGGGCAGCTAAGGAACTAAAAATATGTTTAAAAATGTATCTTTCTTCCCAACCACCAACTACGTGGGACAAGTCACCTTACGTAGCACCCCTTAAGTAGTTGGAACACAAAATCAGCTAATTAATGCAAAACAATGTGTTGGACGATTACAGCAAAATGAAATTGCATAACCAATTGCTCATTCGATACCTACGTTATGACGCCGAATGGGTAGGTGAACCGGTGAAAGTTGAGATTAAAGTCCCACCCACTGCATGGCAGCCCAGAGCCCAGGGGCTTCTGGGGTGCCAGGAGTGCCTTGCCCTCTCACCTCCTCACCAAGAATACCAGGGGTCCCCCCTCCCACCCCCGTACCAAGAACAGTGCCCATGCCTGTCCCTCCCATCACCACACCAAGAACAATGTCGCAACTCGCTGCTGCTGCAGCACCTACTCACGATAAACAACCAAAACTAAAAGAAGAAATAGTCAATGGTGTCGTTTCTAAAAATAAAAAATGTGTGGAGAGAATTTTACGTAGCGGCAGAGTTCAGTGGGACTTGGAAGGTCGTTCGATACATATGCAAAAAGTTATAGAAGATGGTGACTTAGGCAGGCTGGTGCATGGAGTGCTGATGGATAGTAAACATCATTGCACCAAGATGAAGGAGGAGCCCGGCTGGAGCGTTATTTCAAAAGTTTAAAAAAACATTCGGATTTTCATTCTTTACTGCCTGGATACGCCGTCCAAAAACGTAAGGAGGTCTTACAACAACACCAAAAAAATGTAAAAAAAAATAAAACGATATAATAATGGTGACAAAAGCCCTACTACGTCATGGATGGCTGAAAACTTGGCTGAAAAAGAGTCTGAAAAAGAAAATGAGACTGAAAAAGAAGAAGATCAAGAAGTACCACACGGCGATATATCTAAAGTGCGGAATGACGACTTTTATTGAAAAACAGTTACAAGAAATATATTTTGATCCGGTTTCAGCTGATTGGTTAGGTGGTGTGCACAGATTGTACAGGGAAGATAAAAGAAGGGGATTAAAGGTGACGTTAAAACAAGTTAAAGATTTTTTATCATTGCAAGAAACCTATAGTTTGTTCAAACCCGTTATTCGACTATTTAAACGGAATCCTGTAATAGTTAAAGGAATCAACAAGATATGGAGCTTAGATTTGATGGATGTCCATTCTTTAGCTAGATTCAACGATAACATAATTTTTGTACTAGTAGCTATAGATAATTTTACTAAGAGAGTTCATTTTAAACCAGTGAAGAAAAAATGCTGTTACAATGGGTAAAGCATTCGAATCTATTTTTAAGGAAACAAAACCGCCAGATTTTAATTTTTTGGATGTGGGGCTCGAATTCACTTCTAAACATGTCCAGAACATTTTTAGAAAGTACAATGTAAAGTATTTTACTACAAAAAACACTGAGACCAAGGCGGCTATTTCTGTAAGATTTTTTAGAACACTGAGACAAAGGCTTCACAAGTACCTACATTTCCCGTAATACTAACCGTTATCAATGCCTACGAATCTTCGTATGATCAATCTACTGAAATGCGACCTATAGATGTCACCAAAAAAAATGAAAAATTGGTTTATCGTAATTTGTATGGAAAAGGATTAAAAATGGTTGATTTGGTTAAATTATCCAAACCTAAAGGTATTTTTGAAAAGGGTTATATTCCAAACTAAACGACCGAGGAATTTAAAATCAGTGGAGAAGAAAAAACCTCTGTATTTAGTAGTGGATTTAGAAAATAAACCAATTTTAGGTAGTTCTTATAAACAAGAATTTCAAAAATTAAGTAGCAAGCCTTGTAGGTTATATAAGGTTGAAAAAATTCTGAAGCAACGTAAATGTGGTGAAAAATAGAATTTCTCGTTAAATGGGAAGGATACCTGAAGAGTCAAGCCAGTTGGGCCAGTGATGTAGTAAATTTGTCAACATGAGTGAAGAAACCTGGTAAACGTTGCCTTCGAATAGTAGCATGGACGTATTCCCAAATAATACTTTACAAAATTATACAACTAAATTGTCGGAACCGTTAAATTTACACGAGAATTACGACGTGGGCCTGGTCCAGACAACCTTCCCTACAACTTTTAGTCAAGACGCGATAGTTATTTCATTGGGAGGAAGAGCTACTGCTGTTACAATTTTATAAAATTAACACAAATAAAAGTATTACCGAAGTGCAGAATACCAAGCGTTAATTGTCGGCTACGGAAAGTGGAAAAAAGATACTACAGTTTAAAACAATTGGTAGATAAAGTTAACAAGGAGTTAAAAAATATTAAATACGAATTGACAGCTGATGATCCTTTCAAAGGTAGCGTTGACATGCCCGCTATACTATACAATAAAACATGCAAAAAATACACAATCGCTAATGACGTTACTCATCAATATTACATACGACTGGTTGTAAACTGGAGACTGGCACAGAGATTAGAGTTCAAATCGGAAAAGTTTCTGTGGAAAGCTAAATTAATCGAACATACGGTGATCACTCCAACGCCGGTTAAAGAGAAAACTAGTAATTCTGTACAGACGTTGTACGTTTACAGCGACATTGTAGCTCTACAGTTGGTTGGCGATAACACATCTCAGCTATTACGTGTAGTAGACGTGATTAATGATGCTGGTGATCAAATGAAAGTAGAGTATTTTAGAATACATTATCTACCTTTATTAGTCACTCTTTTCACTACGTAGAAATAGATATACGTACTGATGATGGAAGCCGCGTACCATTTGGTTCATACCATTTGGTGGTAGCTATACCACATTTTCGTCCGCAACGTAATTATTAAAAAATAAAGTGCTCTGTGGTACCTACAAATAGCGCGCTACGGTCATTCTAAGCTATAAATGTTTCATCATGGAGTATTGTTGCAAATATTCTAACCATTACGTGGGACAGAGTGATGGGGAAAATTCCCATTTTCTATGGGAGAAAAGTACAAGGAGGTCATCATTTGGGAAATTTTTTTCTGTGGTGAGTAGCTTGGCCATGCCATTTTTCCGTATGGCAGTTTCCCATATTAAAGAAATTGGAAAATACTTAGGACGCAAAGCTGTGTCTATGGGTGGGAATATTCTCGGTAACTACCTAGCTGGCCAGGCTGTAAAAGAATCCCCTAAGGAGAGAGTTAAGAAACTAGTCACGACATTTTGACCGATTCTTCACAATAAAATACAGCAGATTGGAAGTTGGTGTACAACTAATGGAGGTGGACGTATAAAAGAGAGAAAGTCTAAAACTAAGAAAAAAATAAATAAAACACAAAAAATTGAAAAACTATTTAGGTCGTTTTAGGTGTACCCAGGTCTATTTAGACTAGAAATAGACCTGGGTACACCTAAAACGACATAACACTGAATCCACACAGTCCCATCATGGCATTTTTACATCCGCAGAGTTGTGAATGTCTTTTATCCCCATTCGAATTATTCTCGGTCCCGCCTACACAAATCAGTATTGAGCAGACAAGATACGGGGAATTCTGGCCTATCGTGACATTGTCAGCCAGTCACGTTATTGACTAATTCCAGGATATCGTAGATGAATATGTTAATCTGGCTAATACTCTGGTATACTTGAAAGCTAAAAAATGCAAATACTAACTTAACGGATGTCGAGTCTTTGCACGTGACACCAAACAGACTTTTATTACACACCCTTTTTAGTAAAGTGGACTTGACTATGAATGGTAAACTGACCTCCCAGTAGCACGGGTCAATACGATTATAAAAGTTACATTCAAACTTTATTAAACTTCGGTTCCGACGCAAAAAATACGAAACTGACTGCTGCTCTGTGGTTAGATGCCAGTGATAGATCATCAGGTATCAACCTCAGTCGTGAAGTTGAATTAATGGGTCGACTTCATTGTGACATTGCTTTGCAAGACAAACTCACACTGAATAATGTAGAAGTAAAACTCCGTTTTATTCCAAACAATCCAAAATTTAATATCTACATAACCCAAGCGGGTATCACTGAGTTCGAATTTGTGGATATGACCCTGTTTGTAGAAAGTAAAACCTGCATCCAATGTTTTGTTTGAGCACGCTGTGCGTTGAGTGTTGGCACTGCTATATATCATTAAAAAAAGACAGATGTTAAGGTCCACACCATCGTCAACAATGCCAAATTGGCGCAATTCGATAATTTGTTCCAAGGTGTTATTCCAAACAGAATCGTCCTGGGGATGGTGAGTCACGCTGCCTAAAACGGGGCTTACAAAGCGGATTCTATGTTCTTCTGACCTTTCAACCTGAACTCGTTAGCGGTTTCCGTTGATGGACAAATGATTAATGGGAAACCAATTACTATGGATTTTGCCAACAAAAACTGCTTTGAAGCATATATTTCGATGTTCGGTGGGCTCGGAACATTGTTCACAATTCTGGAAATGAAATTTCTTACAAAGAATGGCAATCTGGACATACTTTATTCTGCTTCAATCTCACGCCAGATCAGTCAGTGGAAGAAAGTTCACACGTGTCACTCGTTCGTAACAGTGTTGTGCGTGTTGAGTTGAGATTCTCCAAAAATCTGACGGAAAACGTCAACTTCATAATTTATTCAGAAACGGACGCTTTGCTGGAAATTGATGAAAGCAGAAATGTCACCAGTGTGTAGAAACGTCATCAGTGTATATGCTAGCAACCGGCTTCCGAGGAAACCAAGAAGAGGCTGGATGGTGATGAATATATCTCCAGATTCACGCAGTGGACTTCACTGGATCGTTATTGGCTGCAGAGAATATTTCAATCCCTTGGGTTTACCACTCGTGAATAAGACTGTTATTAATTATTTGAATAATGTAAAAAGCGGTGGTGGTTTAATCGTTTCCTTTTACGGAAATTTTGAACTATAGTCTGTGGACATTTTTATATCTATTATATTACTGAGCGATGTAAAGGTTCTACGCCTACGCAAACTGTTAACCATTTAAGGAAAATATCTTATCCTGGAAAATATGTGTATAATTACGTGAATAAAATGTGATTTTTTTTATTTAATGTATTTAGGATAAAGATAAACAGTCTATACAGGATAAAGAGGTCTATCTATTATCCCAATCTTTTTATTTCCTTTAGAAATATCTTTTTATATGACATCTGTAGGAACACTTACGTCCATGCAAAAAGTTTATACTATCATAAAAGGAAACACCACCCGGACCAAATTCCTGTTACTTTACCACATCGACGAATTAAACGCTCATTCAATTGCTCTACGTGTAATGTTTTCTCTTCTACCTTCACCTCCATTCATTCTGGAAGAGAGTGCATTTCAAAACTTTTTCCAAAGATATGTCTACACGCAACATGAAGATACCATCGACCTATGAACTTTCTTTTATATGATGAGAACCCATCTTTTAAGACCTTTTTATCATGTGCAACAACGTTACAATCAATTTAAGTTTATGATGTGTCTTCATCTTACTTTGGTTAAAGAAACACACGTCGGAGAAAAAACTGTGCTATGCTGCTTTGAAGCATATATTTAATACTGTGATAGGCTGTGCTGTGTCCTCTGGGTTTAGCACCTGTTACTGTTTTAGATTTTAGTAATGCTATCGATATTGAATTAACAAAAATTGTGAATAGCTTCGAATCATATAAGAAAAATGGATAAGGATGGGTAATAGGTTCCATCAATAAATGCGATATCCATTTTGGTCACTATGTTCCTCTTGCTGGTAGTTGCAGTTATCATTTAAAAGATTATTTAATTAATTAGCATGCTTTGTTGAACAAAGATTGTCATTGCAGCCATTGTTTTTTATATTCTGTACTCGCTGAATTGCATCGTGTCAGTGGTGCTGATCGTCCCTCTCATTACGAGCAATACGAAAGGTTCTTGGGCTTGGGACCATTAAATCTCGATCGTATCAGTTTTCCCACACTACTCTCTGAAGTAAATCGTTTTGAAAAAACAAAATAACATCACAGTTAGTGTTTATGGTTATGAGAACAAAACGATTTTCCCCTTGTGTATTAGCAATTTGGAATCAAATCAGATTGTTAAATTGTTATTGTTGGATAATAAACATTACTGTTTGATTAGAGATTTTAATCGACTCACCCACAGTAATACAACCAGACACGTTTGACATTACTGTATTTGCCCTTTGCATACTGAAGAAAAATTATAAGTGCGTGAACTGATTTGGAACAAAACAAATTACAAAGACTAGAAAAACCCGATAAACATACGATGCAATTCAGCCATCACGCTAAGCAATTACCAGCACCCTACGTGGTATATGCCGACTTTGAATGCATATTACCTAAACTCAGTACTTGTCAATCTGACCCTGATTCTTCATATGTACAACCATTAGAAACACACGTACCGTGAGGGTTTGCTTACGCAGTTGTTGATAAGAATGGACAAGTTCATTCACATAAAGTGTATAGGGGAGAGGATTGTGTGGAAAAACCTTTTGAATGTCTTTTATTTTTTCATGTAGAAATTGTAACCAAACTGTCTGTAATTGCTCCTATGATTTACACGACTGATGATGAAAAGAGTTTCAGAGCAGCTACACACTGTTACATTTTCAAAGCATCATTTGCTCTTCAAGATATGTATGTACGTGACTATGATCATATTTCTGGCTTATACAGAGATGCAGCACATCAGCATTGTAATTTATTGTATAAATATAAACCAACACTACCAATTTTATTCCATAACCTGAGTTCCTACGATTTACACCTAATCATATGATCTTTGTCGTATTTTGGTGACCATTCTGTGAAAATTATTGCAATGAACACCGAACAATATCTATCATTACAAATAAGAAATTTATTATTTTTGGATTCGTATCAGTTTCTATCAGCCTCTTTGGACACATTAGTTAAAACTGTGTCAGAATTTCCTTTAATGCAAACCATTTTTCCTAATACATACACGGATCTCACTCGTAAAGGTCAATATCCGTACGAGTATTCTGATTCATTTCCCAAGTTTGATGAACAACAACTTCCACCAAAAGAGTCATTCTATTCTACATTAACAGACATTGTCATCATGGACGAACAATATACATACGCACAACATGTGTGGAATTTGCTGAATTGTCAAACATTGGTTGATTATCATGATTACTATTTATTAACTGATGCAGTGCTCTTGGGTGACATTTTCAGGTTTATCACACCATGTGCATGAAATATTATAGACTAACCCTATCCATTACTTTAGTCCTCTGGGTTTGGCATGGGATGCATGGGATGCTTTGAACTTAACCAACAAAAAAGTTGAGTTATTAACAGATATTGATATGTACAGTATTGGACAATGAAATTTAGACAGTTCAGAAGGGGCAACTACGCGTCTACATTGATTAATCATGCCTGCTTGTAGGAAATCCTTAAATATTACGAAGTTGTTATATTCAATAAACGAATAATAATATCCGCAAAATAAAAACAGTACTGTGTCTGCTATTGCAACTGAAAAAATAAAATTTCTTGAACACAGAATGAAGTCAGTCAATCACATAAACTGCAAATCTCTATTTATGAGATCTAGATAGGCCAAGAAAATGTGATGGTTTGTTCACAGTCTCAGGAAAAAAGTATCATTATGCGTGACAAAACCTATCTGTAAAGTATTCAATTGACTTTAAAATACTCCATTACTCCATTTAGTTATAAATATAAATAGAGCAACAGTTTCAAAATTGATTTTGTTTTAGAGTCGATTTGAAAGTCAATTTTGCGGTTTTATTTTAAAGAAATGCATTCAAGAAACGTTGAATGTAGGAATAAAAAAGCCATGGAAAGACAAGCCTATAGGGAAAAGAAACCTGGAAAAAACAGTCAATGGAAAAAAAAAACAAAGAAATATTCCTGCAGAATGAAAGCCCCAGGAAAAAGGAATGGACAGTGAACTGCCAATGGAAAACTATGCCATGAAAATAAAAAAAAAGGTCGAAGATTACCATAGGAAAACAGCCAAAGGAAAACAATAAGAGGAAAACCGTTGAAGGAAAACAATCCGATGAAAAAAATGAGCAAAGAAAAAGCATAAGGAAAAAACAGTTTCCTAGTGAAATTTCTTACCTAACCTACGTTTGTTTAATATTCTAATGCGTGGTGCAGTGACACGCCGAACTACTGCACTGTGACTGAGGTTGGCACTAATGACCTAGTTGTTGACGTGCCATTAAGCCTCAATCCCCCCCAACCCACACCTGTAAACAAAAACACTAAACAAAACAGTAAACAGTTTCTTTCCGTTATCTTCGTGGCCCTTTTTTTCGCAGCTTCTTTTTTCCTTTGACTTTTTTCCAGTCTTTAGTTTAATCCACATCCGGAGTTTCATTTTCTGCAGTGTGTTGCCGGCAGTTGTGATTAGTAGGGGTTTTACAATGTTTATTCTTCCCGTGTGAATTCCCTTTCACCTTCCCCTCCCAACGCGAAGCGCGGTCTGATTGAGTAGTGTCCGAGGGACCTTGCCGAGAAATGAAGCTCCTGAGTTTAATATTTTTATCAATCAAGAAAGAAAGTTAGAGGTTCAAACATATAAGTATTACTGAGGGTACATGGAGGTAGGAGTATTTTACTATGTTGACGTAGTGTTAAGTCGATGCAAGAAAAAAGGGATCTAAAGTTACTGCGATGTGGGTACATAGACCCTGGGTTTAGGTGCAACGTGGTTACATGGTAGTTGTGGAAGAGCAGCTAAACGCGATCGCGTAGCGGCGTAGCTAGACGTGGCACATGCGCACATTGCTTGGAACATAGGAGTTGAGTTGTTCAAAACAACTCAACTCCTATGCTTGGAATGCGTCACATCCAGTAAATTTTAATGTTTGCTTATAAAAAATAATTAAGGTTTAAATTCGACTGGTCTGATTGGGTATTGCAAGGTGGGGGGGGGGCATTGGCCGCAAACAAAACGGTAATGGGTGCGCTATATCATGTTACATCAATATGACTATCATGTGCCATCTATAGAAACATTAAGAATACGACGTTTCGGAAGAAAATAGCTAATAAGTAATCAACTTTTCTTTACTGGCACCTCTTTCTTTCACCATCCAAATTTTAATAATTAAATCTCAGTAATTTAATCGATGCTTTATAAAGGCCATGTAACACAAGACCACGCTTTTCGAACGGGAAAAAAACAACTTAATAAGTAGTCAAATTTTTTTTACTGGTACCTCCCCCAACAAATTTTCGATAATGGAATTTTCAGTAATTTAATCAGTGCTCTGTCATGTTACGTGACCATCACTAAATTAAAACGTAAGAACAATTTTTTCGGACAGTAAAAAAAAAGCTTAACGAGTGGCGGACTTTTGTTTACTGTCGCTTCTTGTTCCCCTCCCCACCAAATTTTAAATGATATAATTTTCAGTAATTTAATGAGTTCTCTATCATGTTACGTGACCATCACTAAAATGAGGCATAAGACAAAGCTTTCAGACGGGAAAAAATGTATCTTAATACGTAGTCTACTATTGTTTACGAACGGTTCCCCCTCCCCCAACGCACACACAAACCACGAATACAATACACAACAAGACGTAGGTCCGTAGCACCAAAAACTGCGGCCAATATTCCTAGAAACAAGTTGGCATTTTTTACGAGTTTCACTAACGTTATGCATGCCTAAAATAAAAGCATGAAAACATAACGAGGTAACAGTATAGCTCACAGGGCTGGAACTTTTGTTGCCGGCGACCAAGGCCAAAAATAAAAGAAAAAGCGGTTCAGAAACACATAAATCAATATGTGGTATAAAAAATTTTTAATTATTATTTTTTATTAATACTGTGTCAATACCACTTACAGGTGAATTAGCTATAGCTGCTATAGCTAGTGTTTTTTTTTTCATGTAAATACTCTCCCCCGTTAATAATTTCCACCATGTGCGTAGCTGTTCCAGGTTTTGCCTCGTAATAGTTTTTAAACATCTCAAAATTTCATTTCCTTTTGCCGTCTAACTGTCAAAAGCTTCTTCATGTTTACGAACTAATTGTAAGGGTGTTGAATTAGTGCCAAAATGACGTTATCGTGCCTACTGCTTCGACCAATCACAGAGTACTACTAGATCTGGCTCAAGCCAGAAGGCGGAGTAGGCTAAGTGGGTACATGGAGGTCCAATGTCGCACTAACTTTCCTTACGTCGATGTAAAGAGGTGGTTTAACTAATTCGCTACAAGCTCGCCACTAACGCGACATAGCACGGTTACATGGAGGTTCTTGATGCGAATCAACGAATGTCGTCGTAAAATTAAGTCGACATAACACTACATCGCTATAACGAACATCATGTACCCTCAGTGACTAATGAATGAAGTTGAATCGAAGATTTATATTATTAAGAAACTATAACCTGATCTGGTTGAACGAATACCGACCATGTTGATGTTTTTGGGACCTAGTTTTCCGTGCCTCCGCTCCATTAAGAGGTTGCATCAGTCGTCGGCTTAGGAATCAAACCACGAATGTGGTTTCACGACAATGTGGTCACAAAACATGGGACAATTCAACCTCGCTCAAAAAGTTTCCAATATCAACTTGCGTGTTGCAAATTTGACTTCAACGAATGCAAGCCCCACCCACCCCTTTTTTTTGGTTTGAGGCGGTGATTGCCCCTGCGTGCTCCTCCATCCCTCTCCCCCACCCCTTCTCAGCAATTCTGCCACTGGTTCAGTCAATAATTAAAGGAAAAAAGAAAACTAAGCCCAATGTTTCCGGAATTTTTATTTACAGTTGCATTTTGTCGGTGAATATTGACTTATTGTCGTACTTATTCGTTGTAACAGTTTATCATTATCCAACCTGCAACATGAAATATGCATATTCGTCATTTCTGAAACCAATACCTTAAAACAATCAAACTTTCGCAGCCATTCACACCCTAGAGGAAGTAATCCATAAAGGAGCATAGCAGAGAAGCTAACATTTTTCTGTCTAAATCTCATTGTCCAATACTGTACATGATGTTCAAACGTGGCGTAAGCAGTGGTGTCTCGACAGTATCGAATCATTACTCAAAAGCTAACAATCCTTACCTGTTTGTAATTATTTATCCTGATTGTACTGTTAAAAAATATGTGTATTTATACTTTGTACTGATTTGTTTTTGGCCAAGCAAAAGCTTTGTTCATTGCTGTTAAAATTTACTTAATTCTGTATACATCGCAGCTAAAAAACATCTGTAGAAAATCTGCAGAAAAACTTCAGAAATAATCTGCAGTTATTTTGCCACTTTCTGCAGATTTAAACCTGCAGTTTTTCTGCAGATTTGAAACTGCAGTTTTTCTGCAGATTTGAACCTGTAGTTTTTCTGCAAAAGAGGAACTAGAGCAAAAAATATCATTTTTGAAACCTTAGTAGTCATTTCAGCTGCCACTTTAGTATCAACGAAATTTAGAGACATTATTCATTATTGTAAACATACCAACATCTAATCTATACATCATACCACATGTGTTTATATTATACTCTTAGGCTACTTACAACTATGATAGTTTTAATTCAGCTTTATATACCTAGCCAATCACTAAGCGTAACCTGTATGGGCCCAGGTTTTGTATTTTGTGGATATCTGCTAAAGTAATACAACTGTTGACATGCCTTTAAACTATCAATTGGCATAATTAGTTCTGCACAATTACAACCCTCCTTTGTCCCACCCAAACACGTTCACAATTGAATAAGTAAAACAATATAACATTTTTTTGCAATATCTGCAGTAAATCTACAGATTTTACCTTCATCTGCTGAGCGTGAATAAACAGCAGAAATTCTGCAGATTTCATTTTCATCTTTTCAGCCATCAGCATACTTAGAAAAACAGTAATAATTTCCATAGCACCTCAAAAGGGCAGTCATTTGTTATCATTATTTTATCAATTGTTGTGACTGTTAAACACCTTGAAGCACCAGTCACGTTTCCGTAATTTGTATACGGTTTGGCCGCCTGGCTGATATCGAAGCTCCGGTACAAACGTGATCAAAACTTAACGGAGGATTTCTTTCGTAGTAGCCAAACTGTCTTATAAAATTTTTTTGCTATCAACCACAGAGTATTGTAATCCTAAAACATTGCTTTAGCAACTGTTAAAATACGTTTACATAAGAAGGGTTTGAATTTTTTTTCCGAAAAGTTGCACTACAACATTGTTACTGTACTCAGTATTTAGCGCTGTGCTGTTAAGCCTACTTTTCCAACGTCAAAATCGTAATAACTTCTTATAACTGAAATGCGCTGAAAATTACGTCCCTTACGCCCAGCATATGATCAGCATGACAGTGGGATGTAAATTTCTTCATTTATATCCATAAAAATCCAAGCCTCCGAATCCATAACAACCTAAACCTTGTATGGAAATTTCCACGTTTACAAGTTTTCAAACTTTCCATCGCGGACGCATTTTTGGGTGCTCATGTTTGGAGGGAATGGGCACTTTTCAGGCACACCCATTCTTAAAGGGTTAATAAACGTGATAATTTGTACAATCTAACATATTTTATATTATGGAATGTTGTTGCATACATTTTCGAAAAATTTGAAAGTAAACCTCGCTTTATTTCTGCCAAGCTCTAAGAATTTACAACATTGGCATACAATTGCAGATTTTACCTTCACCTAGCAGAGAGTGAACAACAGACAGCAGAAATTCTACAGATTTTATATTCGGGTTGCTGAGAGTGAACAACATCTGCAGAAATTCTGCATATTTTGCCTTCAGCTTTCTGAGAATGAACAATAACTGCAGAAATTATGAAGATTTTATTTTTGCTTGCTCAGGGTGAACTGCAGAAAACCTGCAGATTTTTTCTTCACTAGCTAAGAACTACAGAAATTCTTCAGATTTTATTTTTGACTGCAGAAAGTAAAAACAAACTGCAGAAAATCTGCAGATTTTGTCTTCAGCTTCTGAGAGTGAACATAAAATCTGTAAATTTTAGATTCGATTGATGAAAGTGAACAACAAACTGCAGAAAGTTTGCAGATTTTATCTTTAGCTTCTGAGTGAACAAAAATCTACATAAAATCTGCAAATTTTAGATTCGATTGTTGAAAGTGAACAACAAACTGCAGAAAATCTATAGATTTTATGTTCACTTTGCTGAGACTGAACAACAGTCTGCAGAAATTCTGCAGAATTCCGCGTTTTCTGCAGTTTTCTGCAGAATATTTTAACTAAGATTTACTATTTTTTTCTAGTTTTGACTTTTTTGTTTAAATTGTGACCAACTGATTTATTTTTTACACAATTAATTGATTGCAATATTATTTATCCAAATAATTGTAATGAGTGCCATACAAACAAGTACGAGTTAGTACTTCACGTGGTACTTTTCCTTGCACCATAATAAATACAAAAAAAATGTTATTATTATACGCCAACAGGTGCCCGGCTGTGCCAGTCAATAGTTACGTTGCCTTT
Organism: Lithobius niger; assembly: GCA_023313725.1. Classification (NCBI taxonomy): domain Eukaryota; kingdom Metazoa; phylum Arthropoda; class Chilopoda; order Lithobiomorpha; family Lithobiidae; genus Lithobius; species Lithobius niger. The sequence goes on along the minus strand of JAHWFP010191764.1, from coordinate 24,098 downwards.
GCCTTATAGCCTAATTGTTGTGATTGGAATGTCCTTGTCCCTGTGGTGACAGTCATTAATAGGATTATTTAGAGCTCCGTAAATGACAAACTGTGAGTATTTACGCCAAGTGGTTCCAAAGATATGACCATTTTATTAGGCCATTTTCCTACGACCATTGTAGACTCATGGTACAACTCGTGCCCGCAATAAGTAGAGGAAAGGTCAGTTGTGTCCTTTTTTCACTACCTCTGCAAGAGGTACTTCGTGCAAGAGGTATGAAACTCATAGGAGACATCCTGCTTTTTCAACATGGCACGTTGTGGGGAATGTGAGACAAATATGAACTTAAGGTGATTTTTTTACGTGCATTCATATGTCTTTGCTTGCACATAAAGCTCTTTAGAGCTTTCTGCCTGTGCATGGCATTTTCTTCATTAAAGCAATAATAATTTTTATTATTATTGTCAAAGTATTGCAAACAAGCACGCAATCAGGAACAAAAAAGAAGAAATAGAACATGAGAACAGTGACGAAGTACAAATTAGTGTAACTGACAGAATAAGACAAGAAGAAAACATAAGGAAGCAGAACTCCAAAAGAAACAGACCATTGAAAATGAAAAAAAGGACACCCAACAATTCCAAATAACATTAAATAGGATAGAACAAAACATAGACAAACTAATGGAAATGTGGTACACTGTAACACTGTTACAGTAAGAACACAAGGAAATAATAAAATCACTAAAATTTAAAAGTCAAGCATAAATTCACATGAAAAAATAAAATCAAGAAATGAAGGTGAAATTAACAGAACTATAAACTCGAATAACTCAACTAGAAAACACAAAAAAGACAAACAAATTGAAAAAAGTGTTAGAACTAGAGTTAACATCGCATGAAAAGGACTGAGATGACCACAACCGAAATTTGGAAATCTAACAATTAGATCGGTTACTACAGGAAAGTCATAGAGAGGTTGTACATAAAGTCGCACAGAATTTTAATATCTTATCAGACCATCCAGGACAGATAGAAGCGGCACACAGAATTAATAATAAAAACCTTAACAAAAAACATGCCATAATTATCAAATTCAAAAGTAAGGAATTTAGAAACATTTGGCTGGAAAATTAAAAAAGATTGTAACCAATGATGATGTGTACAGAAATAGAAACAGAGTGTAAATGAAAACACTAAGCCCTACAACAAGAAACCTTTTTTGCAGAAAAACGAATTTGCTAAAAATAACGGATTTAAATATGTATGGTTTGCAAGAAGAAAACTTCAAATGAGAAAAGATGAAAACAATAGAGAAATTAAAATAGTGAAAAGAGAAGAAGACCTTGAGCCTACAAATTGAGTCGAAATATAAAAATGAGTTATTTTTATTGCATGTAGAGGTAAAAAATAAAGTTGATGGCGATCCAGGTGAAAATGTACAAATGAAATAGAAGATGTCAGCATTAGAAGTATAAGACAAAATTGGGAATTGTTAAAATTAAATTTAAAGGATACAAACACAGACAGGAACTTATCATTATAAATGAAATAAATATTAAAGCTACAGAAATTGAACAATTGTTTTCAATTGTTATACAAATTTGGTTATACAAATGGTTATAAAAATGGTTATACAAATTATAATTGCACGAGGGAACATACAAATAGAGAAGGAAGTTTTGTTTACATAAACAACAAGTTAATTGTAGATTAACAGACAATTAAAAAACTAACAATTGAGAATAATGATGGACTGGAAGTAACTGCCCAAAAAAACTTACAAATTTAAAAAAATAATTGTTATTTACAGAAGACCAGAAACAAATAAAATAAATTTTATAACTAAATTTAAAAAATGATTTGTAAATAATAACATAATTTAATAATATAATAATATAAATGTTTAACCTGCTACATATAGCTGGTTAGGTGACAGAAGGGTAAAACCACTAACACCGCCCCTGATTTGATTCGATAAATAAAGAAAAAATAGAACACAGGTGCACTACAGGTAAAGGATGTGTCACTAATAAACCCTTTTAAGGAATTTAGATAGGCCACAAGCTCTAATTAACCGACAAATACAATGAAGAGAAGGTGAAGTCACCACCTCAGTTGGAAGCGAGTTCCAACAGGGCACAACACGGAGTGCAAAGAAGTGTCTTCTGCAATCGAGGCGGGACGAGAGAAGCTTCAACTTTAATGGGTGACCACGAGTCGCCTGAAAACTTTGACGTTTAAAGAATGTGAAATCAAGGGGTAATAAGTTGTGAATGATCGAATAAGTCAGTGACAAGTCTGCGTACAGACGGCGCAGTTCGAGTGTGGATAAGCCCAGTCGTCGTAACCTCTCTGCAAAGGGGAGTTTCCGTAAGCCCGGCAGACTCCTGGTGAAGTATCTTTGCACTGACTCAAGCAAATCAATATCGCCCAGAAGATAGGGGGACCAAACTGGGCTCGCATACTCAAGGAGTGGTCTAACATAGAAAAAAACAAAGAAAATATTATTTTGGTCGAAGATTTATCTATTGATACAGGGTGTTTCAAATAAACCGCTACACGTCGAATTTTTCTAAGTTCAACAACCATTCCCTGTTGCTGTAACCATTATTCCTGACCTCAGTAAAAAATCATGAAAGTTATTCCTGACCGCAGGAATGAGGGCTTTTATTTGCATTTCAAATAAGAACGCAAAAGGTAACAAAAGCATGTGACAACCCTGGTTGGGTAGGGAAGGACCAAAACAAACAATAAAAGCCCTTAATTAGACTTCAAGTAAAAAGAAAAAAAAACATTTAATTGGCTATCAGGAAAAATAGCTAAAATAAAGGCTTTTACAGTATTTGGATTACAAATAAAAACGCAAAAAGAAAAAACGCATGTGGCAACCGTGGTTGATGGGGCAGGCCACTTGTACGGTGGCAGTACGACGTAGCTGCTGCGGCTTCTTATCCCCCGATACCCTGTAGAATTCGAATCGCCCAATGTACGTACTGAATTAACAACTTTCTAGTATTCACATCTAATCGCCACACCACTCGCTGCACAAAAGCCCTAGTAACATTATCCGACAGGAGTTCCCAGTTTACAGCACTGTATTACTGTAATTGGCTGATTTTAATTACCAATTTAGTAACCTTGGTTAATGTTGAACGTTGCCCTTCAGCTACTATATGGCCGTTGCACGCATAGTTGTGAGTCATGTGACCTGATGTCCCCAGGGCATGCAGAATTGTGTGATGTGTAGTATACTGTAGTACTGGTTATTACGTACACTTGGACGTGATAGTAGTTAGGTGCATACAACCTGAAATGTATCATTCGATACAGTTTGTTCTTTTTGTATTCGCTTCGTTCGATATCACTCGTTCTTTTTGTATTTCATAATGACATGTCACGCATGAACCTACACCAATGCATCAATATTATTTTAGTATTACCAAAACAATACGATATCAGACGTTATGGTGATGTGGCAGGCTAAGTATCTTCAGCCACCTCCATGCCAGTCTACAGAGGCACATTTGATGGAGAAATTTGAAATCAAAGGTTCTGTTAAAAATCAACATTAAGGCCATTCTGGCTATAAACAATGGCACGAATGATTGAAAATGCCGCCGAGAGCCACAGCATGTTGCTTGATGAACCAACGACGTCCCAGAGTCAGTGGGAATGGCAAATGGGTGTGTCACTGCCTTCAGTTACTAAGCTGAATAAGGATATAGGCGTGAAGGTGTACCGCCCATGGAGTAGCCACACCTTAAACGTAGATGATCCCGATCGATGCACTCAGTTCTGTGAGGAATTCCTAGATTTCCTTGCAGATGATCCAAAGAACTTGGAACGGAATATTATAATCCGATGAAGCTAAGTTTCATCTGAATGGCAGAGTTGATCGTTACAACTGTGCATTTTACAGTCATGAAAACCCACATGTCACTATGGCGGCATTCACGCCGTCACCTGGCATCAATGTTTGGGGAGTTATATGTGCTACGGAGGTCATTGGACAATTTTCCTAGACGGAGAAATCAACGGTGCAGTATATCGCCAGCTGCTAGAGGACAGGATTCTGCTAGGTGTACGGGAAAAGTGTCCCACAGCTATTATTTTCCAACATGATGATGCATCACAGCACTATGCAGCACAGGTAGCGAGACCTTCTTGATAACCAATTTCCCAACAGCTGGATTGGTAGAAGAGGTGCGATGGAATGGCCCGCGCATTCATGCGATCTGATGCCTAAGGACTTTAGTGTGTGGGGAATAGAACGGGATTTGGCATACATTCAACCAGCCCAGGTTATTGCAACACTGCAGGTTCTCATTACTGTTGCATTTGAGACATTTACTCCTGACTAATGCAGGACTGGAAAGCAAATATGGTGAGTGTATCGTTGCTGGAGGATGACAGTTCGAGCACCTTCGTTCGTTATTCAATCACCTGGAACATCTTTCTTTGTCTCTAAACCTTAGTGACAGACTTAATTTACGTTATAACTGGTTTGAAACAAAATGTCAACCGTCAGCCTTCTAGAGGCAATAGGATGTGGGACCTTGGCAAAGTCTCTCCCTCCCCGGAGTTCCTCATGCGCTTTTTCTTTTGCTTTATTTTTATTTAGAACCCAAATACTGTAAAAGCCTTTATTTTAGCTATTTTGCTTGATGGCCAAATAATTTTGTTTTTCTTTTTACTTGAAATCTAATTAAGGGCGTTTATCCTTTTGTTACCTTTTGCATTCTTATTTGAAATCCAAATAAAAGCTTTCATTCCTGAGGTCAGGAATAACTTCCATGATTTCTTTACTGAGGTAAAGTATCAGGGTTATAGCGACGGGGAATGGTTGTTGGACTTAGAAAAATTCGACGTGCAGCGCTTTTTTAAACACCCTGTATATTAAAATATGAAGAAAATTCAGGAGATAGACAATATCAAGTAAATGTTGACAAATATGAAACCATGATGGCTAGTATTGGTTTTGAGAAAATAATCGAATCACCAACAATAGAAATAACAATTAAAATTGGGCAAGTGAATTTCCAAAAATGTTACGTTTACCAAATATTTGTTAAATTAAAGGAAAATGACTATAATGTAAATGGTGGTACAATAAAAACAAAAATAGCAGATCATTTTTTCACAATATGTTGTTTTTTGAAACATGGAGAAAATAAAGAAAATTTAGTTTAAACGAACAAAATTATCCCAAGGTGCAAAACAAAACAAAAAACTAAATCTAACCAACAAATAATAATTCAAAATATACAGGAATTGAACTGGGATGAATCATTTTACACAGATTGTCCAAATAAAATGTATGATACAATACAAAAGGTAATAAATATTACTAGCGGGTCTAGCTGATTCCCGATGATTCAACTCGGCTCTAATAGACAGCATCGTTGAAGCAATAGTGTTTGTTTCTCATTGTTGGTGACCGCCCTTTTTCTTTGCTACTGTGCAAAGAATGAACCCACTCGCCCTCTTGCTGATAGTTCCAGGGTACTACTGATTATCCAGCATTATTGAAGCTTGCTTTGCTTAATCATGAAAAGTTTGCTCATTAAGCGAAATATATACATAGATTTATGAACATAACATAACTGATGATCAAAGTAAGAAAGAAAATAAAAATAATAAAAATTAAAAAAGGAAAGAGTGCAGTGCTCAACATTTGGTGGACCTCATAAATAAAACAATCAAATGTGGAAATCTTTACAAAAATGAAAAGAAAAGAGCAAAATTAATACAATAAAAAGTACAGAGATTTGAAAATAGAAAAATATTGCAGTATGTAAAAAAATTATTCTAAAAAAAATAAAATTACAGCTTTCTTGAGCCTCTCAAGCTTTTGGTAAATCAATGTCGTGCAAGGTGTCCACACGTCAGTAACCCCTGTATTGACAAGCCACCTTCTAAACTTAACTTGTTCCCCAACTACATATGCAACCTAGGCAGAAAGAAACTCAAGATTTGGCATAACTCAGTGTTGACAACTCTTCACACATTGCCAATAAAAACGAAGAATGTTGATTTCAGTACTCGACTTTGTTACTTCTGACTTGGACAAAGCAGAGATATTAAACGATATATTTGTATCTAATACAGTTATCGATAACCATGTCACAGCTACCCTGTTTAGCATTTATATCCCAAGCTCCACGGTACTCCACAATGTTTCATTCACCAGTTCACGAGTAATTGACGCACTTAATAACATGAAACCTAGCCAGGCTGTACATCCTGATGGGTTCTCCTCCTACTTTTTGAAACAAATTGCCAACAAAATATTAGATGAACTACTCTTTTTGTTTAAATTACCTTTTTCCATGGGTAACATACCTATTTTATGGAAGACAACAAAAATCATACCAGTCTTTAAAAAAGAGCAATAATTCCAACCCACGAAACTAATGGCCAATTGCTCTGACAGTGGTGCCATGCAAAATCATGGAGTTGTTAGAACTGATCTACCTCGGTATCTAGCCTATCATGGGATTCTTAATCAAGACCAGTTTGGCTTTTTTCTTGGCCACTCAATGACTGTGGTTGCACTAGACCACTGGACTGACGCCCTGTCCTCGGTACACTAACAGATGTTGATTGTTTTGACTTCCAAAAAGCATTTGAGTCTGTTGTACACAGCAAATTACTATACAAACTCAAAATGCTCCATATTGGAGGTAGTCTCCTCTAGTGGTTGGTTAGTGTTTTTGGTTGGCTGGTCCCAGTGTGTGCAAGTGGGTACCTCCATTTCTACTTCACGAGACCTTATCAGTGGCGTACCACAGGGAATGGTGCTGGGACCACTCCTATTTGTTCTTTATTTCAATGATCTTTTTGCGGGGCCGCAGTTTGGTCATATTCAACATTTTAAATTTGCGGATGACTTGAAAGCAAGCACCCCGATGACTTATTTCTCTGATAGCTACCAGATTTTGACTAGTACTGATACTACAGTGGTCACAGTGGTCACAGTGTGTCACAGTGGTCACTCGACTAGTAGCTACCATTACCTACCACAAAATGCAGTATGTTCCACATTTGTATTACAAACCCTAGCCTTCTTTTCACTCTATGAGGAACAACCCTTGATGGAGTCTTTTCCATACGTGACCTGGGATTGGGGTCCACAACCTACTGTCGCCTGATTTCAGCCTCGTCCTACCATAGGTTGGCAATCGTCTGACTTTGCTTTACATCTGCTAGTATTGCTACCAAAATTTAGGCCCACAAGGTGCTTGTGCGGCCTATCCTCGAGTACACGAGTCCGGTTTGGTCACCTTACCTTTTGTAGGACAATGACCAATTGGAAGCCGTCCAACGCTGTTTTACTCGTGGTCTTACTGGGTATGGTAATCACTCTCCCAGTACATGGTTATCTATGGCACTCCTTGATCCCTTTGAAGTAAGGAGATTGAAGGATGACCTTGTTTTGACTTTTAAAATTCTGCATGGGTTGCACTCTATAGATGTTCCCTTCTTCTCCCTGGCACGTAATAGTAAAACTCGTGGCCATTCACCTAAATTAAGCATGCCCTCTCCATGCACGGACTACAGAAAGTTCCTTTTTTGCGGCTCGGGTGATCAGACCTTGGAATTCTCTTCCGGAAGCTTGGGTCAATTTGTCTTCAGTTAGTGGATTTTGTGTCGCCTAGATGAGCTTCCACTTTATAAGTTTTTTAAAAATAAATTACCGAACTTAGACATTCCCCCATGTTTTGTTTTTCTGTAGGATCGGTGTCTGTGGCCCCCGGCCCTTCCGTTCTCCTGACCATTATAGGTCAAATTGTTATTTATTTATTTTATTTATAAATGAAACAAAACAGATAACAAAACATTATGGACAACAATACAGGAAATAAATGGAAAAGTTAGGAGAAAAGAAAATATTGATATAACATTACCAAAAATTTGTGGGAACAAAACCAAATAAATGAATGAATTAAGAATTTTAAAAACCAAGTACCGAAACTGAAAAATAAATTTAAACAAAAAATAGATATCTACAAACAGAGTGAGCATTACAATAAAGTGTACAAGAAACAAAGTAATGTTTATACTGGAACCAGGAGTAACAGAAATAATACAAATTATTAATGAATTAAAAAATACAAATGCCACAGGAATTTATGGACTTAATACCACTAACTTCAATGAATCTAAAGAAAATCAGCAATATTTATTTATAAATTAATAAATTGTATGATTGAGAAGGAAATATCGCCAGATCAACTGAAGGTGCATGTATAAAGACCAATACCAAAAAAGGAGGAAAAAACTAATAAAGATAACTATAGACTAATATCACTGCTAGCAATAATTTATAAAATAACAGAAAAATATTTTTCAAATAAATTCAAAGACCTTTGGTGAAATTTAAATTAATAAGCAATATACAGTACGGATATACAAACGGTAAAAAAAACCACAGATCTACTGAAACAAGTAAACGATATAATTACAAAAGCATTAAATGAAAAAATATGTACGTAATATATTAATTGATTTACAAAAAGCATTTGACACATTAAATCTGAAAAAATTAATTTGGAAATGTGAACAAATAGGATTGAGAGGAAAATTTTTAAATATAATAAAAATAAAATAGAAAAGCAACATTAGAAATAAATAATGAATGTAGTGATTATCAAGACATTAAATTTGGAGTACCACAAGGTTCGGTGTTAGGATCGCTATTGTTTTTAAAAAATGTGAATGCCATAAAAGATAATGCAAATAATACACTAATACGTATGTTTGCTGATGATACTGTAATGATTTCTATAAATTATAAGTATGATGATGTGATACAACTTGCAAACGGATTATATGATAAATGGATCGTTAATGTACAATGAACTATATCTAAGTGAAGAAAACAAATTAAATTAAATAATAGTACCAAAAATGAAAAATAAACATGAAATTGTTGTACAGCATACAAACAAGTGTATGAGTGAAAATGAAAATAACAAACAACCTTGTATAAATACTTGCAATAGAATAGAATCAAAGAAATTGGTGAAATGTTTGGAAATGGAAATCGAAACAAATTGGGACTGTGTTATTAACAAACTTGATAAACTAGGACAAATGTTGCCAGTGTTATATAAAGTAAAATATATTGTAAATAACAAAAAAAATTATATGACGTGTGGGTATAAAGTAGTAAAAGATACTATCAGAAATGTACGACTTTGCAACTAAATATATATTATCAAGACTACAAAGAATTCAAAATAAATTAGTAAGAGTCCTATATGGAAATGAAACTACACACGAGATCTATTGTAAAAATAAAATTCTGAAGATAGAAGACCTTCGAGATTATACAATTATTATTAAAAATTGTTATAGTAACACTTATAAACAACCGAGTCAAAAAGTGAACGACTGAAAAAAAACCATATAAATTTAAAATGCCAGACTGGAATAACTCACGTGGAGCAAAAAATAGTAACTACTACATACGAGATATATTCAATAACATATATAGGTTGAATAAAAATATTCCTCATTGGCGAAGCATGAGAGAGTTAAAATAGCAGTAAAGCAATCATAAGTAGAAATATACAAAGCTTGAATTATTTAGAAATTAATATAAAAAATTAAAACTAATCCACTGATAGTGTTGTATATGTAAATAACGTGCTTCAAAATTAGTTTTAAAAAGAATTGAAACAGAAATTAAAAAATATTAATTAAGCATGTAAGAAACTTTTCATTATTATTATTATTATTATTATTATTATTATGTTTTTTATAATGTGCCTTTATTGATGTATGTCGTACATAAATAATTTTCAAATGTCCATTTTTATTTTGTGTTATTTATTAAGCCAAATTGTGTGTTGCTGTGCTTTTCTGCTCACACAAGTTCTTTGTAACTTCAGGCGTTTTCAGGCAATAACAAAAAATTATTTTATTATTATTATTATTACCTATATATAATAGGCTTAGGTTGGGCAAGCAAATTCATCATTATGAATTATGTACTACAATGAAAGAGGGCGAGCGACCGACAATGTCAAACAAACGGGTGTGGCCTGTAACAATCAGTAACAATCGAAATATTGCTTTAATAATGCTACCTCTTAGAGCACACTTGAAGAGTTTTAAAGTTGGTTCAGTAACAATCACTGCATGCATGACCATAGTTGGATTTATAGCCTTGGTATCAGAACGGAGAAACGGGCAATTGAGCGTCCTCCATTGAAAAAAAGACATTTACTTCCATAAAAAACAAACCAGCAGGGGTTAAAATGGAGGAGGAGCAGGGATGGGGATATTCTGACTACTCAATAGGGGAATACGGGTCGGGGACGGGGGAGGCGGTGCGGGACGAGAAAAAGGTTACAGGGGAGGGGGAGCAGAGGGAAAATCGCACCATACAACTGGGTAGGCCGCAGGGGAGTTCGGAGGAGGAGGCAGGGGGCAGTCGACACCCTTTTTATTCCAATTTGCCCACTACAGTATTTCGCTCAGGTATGCAGGAACCGGCTAACGCCGGGGGTACAGCTAGTTATTTCTTATTTCATGTACGTATAATGTAATTGTCATGTATAAAACGTGTACATTTATTGATGTTTATCAAGTTTGTTTATTAAAACTACGAGTATTTTTCATGCAATAAAATTATTATTATTATTATTATTATTATTACGGACTAGATACGGACTAGAAATATATGGACATGCACCAGAATATTTAATAAATAAACTGCAAAAAACACAAAATAAATTAGTAAAAGTGATGTTTGCCGACAAATCGATAATAAAAAATAAAAAAAACCTTGACACTGTTTAAAGAAAACAAAATATTGAAAATAAAAGAGTTAAAAAACTTTATTATCTTAACAAAAAATTATTTTAGTAATAAATACAAGAAATCAACTAATGCATTAACGAGAATAAGAGGAATAAATGAGAAATTCAAAATTCCAACATGGAAAAATCAATATGGAAAGAGAAGAAAGGAATGGTATATTCCAAAACTATATAATCAACTGCCAGAGAATATGCTTCATTACTTAACACTAAATGAATTTAAAAAGAATTTACTATCAAAAATATTAGCAAAGGAATTAAGTATAACATAAAACATGTACTATAAATTTATAAATTATTAGCTTTGTCCTTGATTGTGACCACATTGATCGAGCTTCCTGTAAGAATAATAAGAATAATGCAATATTGATTGAAAAGGATTGAAAATGTCATACTCACACAAGTTGCACTTTTTCATTGTAACTTCGAGAATTACATTGTAGTAAATTGAAATAAAGTATTATTATTATTATTATTATTATTATTATTATTGAAAATATTGAAAATTGACGATTGTCTCAGTGAATGGACAGATATTAAATATGGTGTCCCTCAGGGTTCGATTCTGGGCCCTATCCTCTTTCTGATTTACCTAAACGATATAAATGATTTCAATTGGAACACTTGTCTTACTCTCTTTGCTGATGACATCTTCCTACTGTCTATAAATGTAGACAAAGAAACAATGATTTGTAATCTGCAAACCGATTTCAACTTAATTAACGAATATCTTTTTGAAAATGAACTTTATATTAATGCAGATAAAACATGTGTTCTTCCCTTTTCTACTTCACATATGACTTTAAAAAATTTTGACATTAAATTGCACCACCCTAACTGCAATTTTACTGAAATTAGTAGGACCTGTACCTGCCTAAGCCTAAATATTGTTAAACAAGCTAAATACCTTGGTATTGTGATTGACAGAAACTGGAAATTTTATGACCACATCAATAACTTAATCACCAAGGTCAGGCAGTTCCTTCCTGGTCTTTATAAAATCAGGAATATTTTGGATGAACATAACAAAAGACTTATTTACAATACCTGCATACTTTCTCTTGTCAGATACGCATGCCCTATTTTTGCTTATACTTCTTCTGGATACATTGCCCGTCTTCAAAAAATACTAAATAAAGCTTGTAAGATTCTTTTCAGAGATGTTAACTCCACACAAAAAACATCAGATCTTCTTCAAGAGAAATCCCTTATGACCTTTAGGCAAATTTCAGATTTTACAGTAATTACACAAAATTACTTTAACAAAGATTACAACATACCTGTGAAGAGAGCGATCAGGAACAATAATAATTGGCTGACCGTACCTTCCTTCAGGAACTCTTATGGAACGAGAACCATGAACTTCATTTCACCCTCTTTACTAAACAAACTCCCCATAAACTTACGCGAAATTAGGAATAAATTTCGATTGAAAAAAGAATTAAAAATGGGGATGTTTTTAAAGAAATAAAGCTCCTGTTTTAACCTATGATTCTATTTACGATAGCATCTTTTTTTTTTACTACTCTTTGCATTGTACTTTTTATAACAATTGACACCTGTTATCTTTATATAAAAACTTGAAAATGTATTTTAAACAACACATCTGTTACCTATATTCTATAATTTTTTTTTTGTTAAATGGCACATACAGTCTGCGGACTCGGGCCTTAAGATGTAAACCTTACGAATAAATTATTATTATTATTATTATTATTATTATTATTATTATTATTATTATTTTGCAAAAATGATTATGTGTTTACATGTAAACATACGCAGTTGTAGGAAAAACTGGGAAAATTTGGTTACTGACCTAAAAAAGAGTGAAACTTGTTGGGATGTGATCATATTAACTGAAATTAATATAAGCACAAATGAAATTGATTATTATAATTTCTGTAAATACACAAAATATCATGTGTGCAGACAGAAGCAAAGAGGTGGAGGGATTTTAGTTTTTCTTAAGGACAATGTCTTTAAAATTATTAAGTGTCAAGCATGTAAATTTGGCGAAAATGACTCACTTGATTTGACCATGGATTGTGAGGGCCAAAAAATTTAACATTTGTGTCTGCTATAGAAAACCATCATCTGATAGGAGAAAATACATTAAAGAAATGAAAAAGTTCATTAAACATAAAAATCAACTTAAAACTACTAATAAAATTTTTTTCGGAGACTTTAATTTTAATGTACTTCATGATACACAAAATGAATGCGAAAAAAGTGATATTAATAAGTTTGAGAATATTTTTGCATCTGAAGGTTATACGCAACAAATTGAAACTGCCACTAGAGAAGAAATTAGAAATAATACATTGACGAGTTCATGCCTTGACCTGATATAACTAAACTGACAGACTTAAACTGCAAAAGTGCTGTAATTACTACTAAACTGGCAAATCATTATTATACCATTGCTGGTTTTAGTGACAAAATAAAAGACTATCAAATAAATAAGAATACAAACTTAAACAACAATTTTTGGTACAAAAAATTAAACAATATTAAAATTATTGATGAATTGAATAAAATAAACTGGGAATGTCTAAAAGAAACAAAAAACCCGAATGATATTTATAATATAATTAATACATGCATATCAGAAATATACATAAAAAACACCAGAGAAAAAAAAGGTAAACCAAATGGGAAAAATAACATAAGACAAGAATGGATGAATGTAGAACTACTCAAAAAAGTAAATGAAAAAAATAGTTTGTGGAATAAAATTAAAAAGATTGGTAAGAGACGAAAATAGTTACAAGCTAGAAATTGAAAAGTATAAAAGTTGAAAAAAGATGTAGAAAAAGAAATAAGTGATACCAAACAAAACTTCTACAACAACTTTTTTTAAATACACAAAGATGATGGTAGAAAAACTTGGCAGAAAATAAATGCTATTTTAGGAAAAGAAAGTAAAAAAAAAAGTATTGACTCACAAATAATTCTAAATTTTAAAAATAGAAATATAAAGAACATATGTGAGGATTTTTCACAAAACTTTCAGGAATAAGTACCTAATATTGATCATGACCTAAAAGAACTGAAACTAAACAACCGTAAAAAAAAAAGATTAAAGAAAGTATTAAACATAAAAAAAAATTTAGTGTTGAAAATACAATGAAAATACAAGAGGCTAATTATTATAATATAATTGCAATTATTAACTCATTGAAAACAAAGAAATCGAGTGGACACGACGGTTTTCTGCTTGAACATTTTATTGCTACAAAAGAGAAAACATGTGAATTTATGGTGATTTTGATAAATTGTATAATCAAAAGTGAAATATGGCCTGATATGCTTAAGAAACAAATTATTAGACCGATATATAAAAAGGGAGATAAGGGAAACATGAACAATTATAGACCTATTTCACTACTTCCTATACTTAATAAAATTATTGAAAAATTTTTTGCAACAAGAATTGAGAAATTTCTTGACAAATATAAAATTTTAGATGACAAACAATTTGGTTTTAGAAAAGGAACTGGTACAATTAATGCACTTGAAAATATTAACCCCTTCACAGCCAATACCAAAAATCAGGATGCAGGTGCTGAGCCAGATTGTTGCTTTGCAGGGAAGCGCACATACAATAATTGTTAAAATGGATACAATAATTGTTAAAACACCTAAAAAAAACTGAAATGCAATTACCTTTACTTGGACTTGTGCCACTGAGCAAAATGGGCTTCACAACATAATCCAGGTTTTTCTGGGGATGCAGGACACATTTTTGTTTCTTTCTAATGTTATTCTGCTGGCAGACTCTGCACCGTTTTTGTGGACGGTATTTTTTTGCTCTTTTTGTTTTTATGTACTGGCGAAACATAAGGCGTCGCTTCCACAAAACAAGAGCCTCATCAATTTCAAAGTTTTCTCCTGGATCTACAAGCGTCATACTTGTTTCTCGTAGGTACGTTAGGTACGGTTCGAGTCTGGTCAATGGTGCACTTTTTTTTACAATAGCTTGAACCGAAAAGTGCAAAAATTTCATAATGGTTTCAAATTCATTAGTTTTTTGTTGAAAATAGACGAACCACAAACTAGCAAATTTGTCGACCGATACATGGAAATTTTTGGCAAACGATGTACTTCCATAACAAACAGCAGAACAAAAAAAACGTACATTTCATCATCAACAACAACAACACGCCATTTGAGGCCACGAAAGCGTCGCCTTTGCTACGGATTTTCGGCGAAATAAATTTCAGCTCGTTTGTTGGTCTTCGTGCATAAATAACTCACAACTTACGTACTAAAAAAGTATTCAAAACATGTTGCACTATCTAAACAGTCTTCAGTACCTACTGCCGGATGAATATCATAATCGTTGCTAAATTTGGGCAGCTCAGATGGGCGAACATCGGCGAATGGGTCAGTCACATATGACCAACCCTCAGCCGGCGAACGAGCGTCATTTTGTTGGTTTTCATTATCATTGTAACTGTCTGAACAAGATGACAAACTGCTGTCTGAATCACTTACGTCTTCACTATCACTCGGATCATAATCCTCATCACTTGATTCAGCCATATCCGACATAATTCTGAACAAGCGTCGTGTTGTTTACAAATATCGTCGTAACAATTAGGCCTATCGCTTTCTCACTCACGTGAAACGCGACGAGCCGGGCGTCGGCCGGCAAAGCTAAACAGCGCGCCTATTTTCTTGCGTAATTTTCTGATTGGATCCAGACTGACACGTGACTTATGACGTCATAGATTGGTTGTAGTAAAACCTGGAATCTACCACGTATGGCCAACAAATTTCTGGCGTCTGCTTTGGCCGAGCCAGGTCTGACTGCTTTGTGGAAGGCTCAGTGTCTTGTGCGACGTACGCATGTACGTCGTGGCGTGCTGCATTGTTTCATTTATGACGTACGCATGTACGTCACTGGCGTTGAAGGGGTTAATAATAACGTCACAAGAGCTCTCAATAATGGGAAATTTGCTGGTGCAGTGCTAATCGATCTAAGCAAGGCTTTTGATACTCTCAAAGGCGATATTCTCTTAGAGAAACTACACAAACATGGAATAAGAGGTAAAATGTACAATTTTTTAAAAAGTTATTTAACAAATAGGCAATGTAGTGTAAAAATTGGTGAGGAAAATAGTAACTGGAAAGCGATAACACATGGAGTCCCACAAGGTTCTGTATTGGGCCCACTTCTTTTCATTATTTATATCAATGACCTCTTACATATTAATTGGAAAACGGAAATTGTTCTTTATGCAGATGATATTTTCTTGCTATCGATACATGTTAACGATGGCAAAATGATAAAACATCTGCAAGAGGATTTTGACAAATTGAGAATTTATTTGCTACAAAACGACCTTATACTAAATAAGGAAAAAACATGCTTCTTGCCTTTAAAAACATCTCACATGAAGGACATCACTAAAGAAATTATTATCTGTGAAGATAACTGTAATATTGAAACGGGAAACTGTGGTTGTAAAAAAATGGAAAGAACTTACAAGACCAAATATTTAGGTCTTGATATAGACACTAATTGGAAATTCTACAGCCATATTGAAAACTTAACAATAAAAATTAGGAAAATGCTACCAAGTCTTTACAGTGTGAAAAATGTTCTCGATGTTAGAAACAAAAAAATGATTTTCGAATCCCTGATTATGACAACTGTGAAATATGGAATTACCCTGTATGGATCTACATCAAAATCAATCATTAAACAGTTGCAAAAAGTAATTAACAAGGCCGTTAAAATTCTTTTTAAAAATGAAAAACTAAAAAGTAGCAAAGATATTTACAACCACTTTAACTGTAAATCAGTCACATTGCTTTGAAATAATAAGGAAAAATTACTTTAAAACAGAGAAAAGGACTGTGACAGAGAGATCTGTTAGAGGTAATAATAGATGGGTTTGTGAACCACTTTGGAGAAACTCGTATGGCAAAAAGGGCAATTCATACATGATACCAAATTACCTGAACGAAATACCTGTCAAACTTAGATGTCTTAAAAATTATAAACTCATGGAAAAGGAAATCAAACATTGGCTTAAAACAATTTAGTTTATGCATGTATAGAGATGTATTGTCTTTGAATTATAAGTTTATTTATTTGTTAATAATTCATACTACTTTTCGTCTTTGTGTCATATTATCTTTATTAACATGTAATGGATCTTATAGATCATGTACAACAATATTGTGAAGTTAATATGTTGCTTGCACACAAGTCTTTTGACCATGTACCTACATGTCATGTACAAATGATTAAAGCTATATTATATTATTATTATTATTGTTTTTTCAGCTAGTTTATTCAGCAAAAATGCACGAAGTTCACGAAGAAACTTGTCTGTGCACTGAATACAGTAGTATTTGAAGAGATAAATGTATACACGTATAATATCTTCGAAACATTATATGTTTGTAAATATTATTAGAATGATTAAAACTTCATGTTAATTTCCAAGATTAAAACTATCATTAATAAAACGTTGTTTTCCTAAAAATGTCTGTTCTAAAAGTAAACAAAATAAAAGAAAAGTTAAAAAATTTTATCAAAATCTCAATATCACAATTAATAATAATATATCAATATACATTAATATATTATTAGTGTAATTATGATTAATAATGGTGGCTGCCATGGCTGATAAGGCTCATGTTTTAAACTACATTTTAACCTAGAAAATTGCGTTGTACGATCATTTTGTGGTGACTAGTGGACTCATGGAGCAAGGTTGAGTGTTCAGAATCTGTTTTTGCCACTGTACAACTTTGACAAAGCCGTCGTTTCGGTTGCTGAAGATTAGCATTGGATCATGAAAAATTGTGTCGAGTGAAGGTCACGCACAGATGCGTTCACAAGTGACGTCACATCATGAAAGAGAAAAACAGTTGATGTCGGGTTTTCCTTTAAATAAACTTTGTTAGCTTTGACCAACTGGCAGATTGAAGTGGATTAGTGGAAGGGGTCATCGTGCTGAACATTTGTGGA
Organism: Lithobius niger; assembly: GCA_023313725.1. Taxonomy (NCBI): domain Eukaryota; kingdom Metazoa; phylum Arthropoda; class Chilopoda; order Lithobiomorpha; family Lithobiidae; genus Lithobius; species Lithobius niger. Next base: position 6,297 of record JAHWFP010191764.1, on the reverse strand, counting down.
CCATTTCTCTTGACATTGCATAGCTCATTTTTGTTATTTTCTTGGCTGAATATCTGTAGTGGAGCTGATCGCGTCAATGGTTTGGTGTAGGAGCAGCAAAAACTGACGTCATATGACCACAAATGACGACACACTTCAACATTAACACAATCTAAATAGTGCGTTCACAAAACGACAATATATCGCGCTGCCATGAGTGTGAAAATGTAATTAAAACATCGGAGGGAAATTTTATAGCTTGCAAGGGCTGCTCAGGAAAATACCAAATTGCATGGTCCGTTTTGGCAAAAACTACAATTAGGTAGATGGGGGAAAAGATAAAGGAGTGGCTTTGTAAACGATGTCGTAAAATGAGACAATTCTCACAATTCACAGCATACTGATGAAGAAGATGACACTTCGGATAGAACAACGGCCTCTACGAAAATTACAAAATCAAGTGAAGAAAATGGCCAAGCAATAAAACGAATTAAAAAACGACGCGAAGATATCACAAAAGTAAACGAACGAATTTTGAAGCGAATGAATTTCATTGAAAAAAATATGAAGAAATTAAAGAGGAAATTAAAGAAATAAAAAAAGAACACGCAGAATGATTAAAGAGACTGCAAAAAGTTGAAAGCTAACTGGAAGAAATGTGCAGGGAAGAGAAAGCAGACTCCACTGAAATAAAAAAAACATTAAAGAGGTTGGAACAAAATCAAAATGAAACAGACCAATATTAAAGAAAAAAAATATTGAAATCTATGGTGTGGAAACAACACAAAATAAAACATACTGAACAGACAGATACTGTACACCGACTGGTTGACGGCTTGAACATTGAAAACTACCAGAACTGGCATATAGACAGAGTGCACAGACTTCCAACAAGGAACAAAAATAGACCTAACACCATTATAATCCAGTTTAAGTGTAGAGAATACCGTGACATGTGGTTGAAGGGAAAAAAGGGTCCCCTTATGAATGATAACGTTTTCGAAAATGGCAACACACTTAAAATTTATGTAAATGAACATTTGACAGCCTTTTATATAAAGCTGATATGGAAGACAAAGCAAGAGATGAAAGAACACTTCAAATACATCTGGTTATAAGAGGGGAAAAGTCCAGCCTAGGAAAAAAGAAAATTATAGGCAAATTTATTCAATAAAAAGTGAAGAGGATCTGGATGAAGTTGCATAATCATATGGCAAATGAGAAGGAAAAACCAATAACACCAATGGATGAAGACACGGAAAAAAATAAATGAAGTCTATCACAACTTTGTTGTAATTAAAAATGCACTCTCCATGCCATCAAACAGGCAAAGTGTTATATGTAAATATTCATGTAAATATTAGAAGCTCTCGCAGTAACTAGGAAAGGTTGGTGATTGATATTGATAACGCAGGTATTAATTGGAATGTAATAGTTGTAACTGAAATTAACTTGAAAGAACATGAGCTACAGTATTACAATTTAGAATACTATGAAAGAAAGGAGATTTGCAGAAACAAGCAAGAGGAGGTGGAATTTTTCTTTTCATAGCAAAGAATACATTTGCAGAAATTAAAACGGAATATATTTAAATTGGAGAAAACGATGCTATTGATGTCATGCTTCTGAATAAAAGGGAAATTGTGAATCTTGTTGCAATGTACAGAAAACCATCTTCCACTTTTTCTTATTTAAAAAAATTTTTAAGAGAATTGAAAATAACTAATATTGTTTTCCTTGGTGATTTTATTCTCAACACACTCAAAGAAAGTCAAAATAACAATGAAAAGCATGATATTGAAAAATTTGAAAATTTAATAGCCTATTACGGATATCACCAACAAATCAGTACACCAACAAGAGAGAAAAGAGAGAGAGAGAGAGAGTGAATAAATTAACTAAATCATGTCTGGACCTTATTTTCAGAAAGCTGGATAACTTTGGCTGTAAGGGGTCGGTGGTCACAATTAAACCAGCTGATCACTACAACATTGTGCTTGAAATGTGGTATAATAAATTCTCTAAAATACCGCCTAGGAAAATGCAGCAAACCTATAAATTGTTAAATAAAAATATAGAAACTCAGCTAAAGCTTGTAAACTGGGATTTATTAAAAAAAATTAAAGATGTAATTATAAAGATTTATGATAATAATAAAGTATTAAGAACCAACAAACAACTGCAAACAAAAGTCATGCAAAATGAATGGATGAATAATGATTTACTGCAGTTAATTAATAAAAAAATCTATGGATTAAGTCGAAGAAAAAAATCCTATCGAACAAGTTCTGGACGATCAATACAAACAATTAAAAAATGAAGTCAAAAGAAAAATCAATTCAACGAAACAGGAATTTTACAATAATTACTTTACTACACACAAAAAGGATAGCAAGAACATTTGGGACAAAATAATCAGTTGGCTGAAAAGAAGAATGATAACGTTAACATTCATCATTTTATAAAGGATAACTTTAAAACCAATCATATAAAATGTTTGTGTGAAAAATTTCAACACAACTTTGAATCACAAATTCCTACTCTAAAAAAAATAATAAAATAAATAAGGAAAACATAAGAAATGTTAAGCTTTGCAGTAATCATATTAGGAATATAAAAAAAAGTACAAATGATACAATTTTTATAACAGAAATTACAAATCAAGAAGTATTAGAAATTCTTAGTACTTTTAAGGCAAAGAAATCAAGTGGACATGATGGGTTCTTAATTGAACACTTTATTAACACAAAAGAAAATACCAGTAAATTGATGACATACATAATAAACAGTTTTATTGAAAGTGAAATTTGGCCTGATAGATTAAAAAACAAATTCTAAGACCTGTCTTTGAAAAAGGTGATAAATTTAATTTAGACAACTGTAGACCCATTTCACTACTTTGTCTTAAATAAAATTGTTGAAAAAATATTTGCAACGAAAATGGAAAAAGTTTTTCTTCAAATACAATATTCTTAACGAAAATCAGTTTGGCTTTTAAAAAGGCTTGAGCACAATAGACGCTCTGACTGAAGTTAATAATAAGTTACTACTGCACTAAATGATGGTAAATTTGTTGGGGCAATATTGATTGACCTAAGTAAAGCATTTGATACCCTTGATAAAGATATTCTGATGGATAAACTGTACAGGCATGGAATAATAGGAAAAATGTTTAATATACTAAGAAGTTATCTTACAAACAGATACTGCAGTGTTAAAAGTGACAATATACATAGTGAATGGAAGGAGGTTAAATTTGGTGTTCCGCAAGGATCAGTTCTGGGCCCTCTCCTGTTCATAGTTTACATAACGATATTTTGGATATTGACTTGAATACTTATCTTACACTTTATGCAGATGATATATTCTTTCTTTCTGTAAACACTATATTTACAATTATGATGAAGCACCTACAGGAGGACTTTGATTTGCTTTGTAATTACCTGTTGATTAACGAGTTATACATCAATATTGAAAAAACATGCTTCTTACCCATCACTACATCCCATACGAAAATTGGTAAGGACAATATTATTGCACATTCCAATGACTGCCACAATAAATTCAACTGCAGTTGTAAAAGAGCAAAAAAGGTAAAGGTACTTGGGGGTTGAATTAGATAACAACTGTAAATTTTACAACCATGTAGAATTACATGTTGGAAAACTTAAAAGAATTGTTCCAATTTAAAAAAAAAATAGAAATCTGTTAAACTATCAAAATAAAAAGGCTATTTTTGAAGCTTTTTTCATGTCAGTAGTATGATAGTACTATTTTCGCACAGCCAGAGAGAGAGAGACAGGACAGACAAGAGAGTCCCCGTGTAAACCGAAAGTGCCACCATTTTGGAAGATTACCATCAATTTGTAAGGTCATGACCTCACTTCCGGTCCACCATTTTGAATGATATCACGTCCTGTCGGAAGTGGAACGGGAAATGTCTCCATATTGAAGAGTGGAACCGGAAATGCTACCATTTCCCTAAGATGGTTTCAGTTTCAATTTCCAAAATTTATTAAAAAAGGCCCATAACTCGGGAATCGTTGGTCCTAGAGCAAAATGGATCTAAATTTGGCCAGCCTTTCAAAAACCCCACCGGGAGTCCCACCCAACTGATTGATGGCCCAGCCAAAATAGCGGAACGCGAATTTTGGAGGTTGGCCCACCCCAATAACTTGGGAACTGTTTGTCCTAGAGCGGAACCATTCGGGATTTAGCATTCCCGGACTGTACCCTACATGTGGGCCTCCTCGGAATCTGAGGACAACCATTTTTGGGAGTTAGCCTACCCCAATAACTCACGAACTGTCGGTCTTGGAGCGATACGGTACGGGATTTTTGTTCCCCATGCTGTGCCCTACGTGTGGGCCTCCTCGGAAATCGGGTATCAACATTTTTAGCAAGTTGGCACACCCCAATAACTAGGGAACTGTTGGTCCTAGAACAAAACCGTTCGGGATTTGGCTTTCCCCGGCTTTACCCTACGCGTGGACCTCGTTGAAAAGTCAGGTACCATCATTTTTGGCAAGTTGGCCCAACCCAATAACTCGGGAACTGTTGGTCCTAGAGCAAAAACGTTCAGGATTTAGCATCCCCTGGCCCTCCC
>JAHWFP010191763.1:0-14112 GCA_023313725.1 Lithobius niger | reverse complement strand
GGGCAAAGAGCCGTCGATGTGCGTGGTTTGTACGGGATAGTTGAGCCCATACCCCGAGCGACTGGTAGGTAGCGGGAAAAGAGCCGTGGTTACGTTACTAATCCCCTTGACCCTTTTCGGCATGTCGACTTGTTTTCCGTAGTGACGATCTTCACCCTGGCTAGAGGGCAGAAAGGTTTTTAATCATTGATAGGAAAGAGGTAGGGTTGTGGACTGCAAGGACAAAATGTGGTGTACTCTCCGTGGGGGGTAGAAAAATTTAGGACAGTTGGTTTAGGAAGTGGCCTGAATATATTGGCGTCTGTATGTTAGTTATTTCAGGGTGACTAGAGTATCGAAAATGACAATGTATATGTATGTTCGCAGCTGTAGGATTTATTCAGGTTTGTAGGCCTAAAAAAATCGACAGCGTCGCACTAGTATATACGTAAAAAAAAAAGTCAATTCGGTACGATATTTACCCGAGAACTATCCAAGTTGTACCCACGAGGAGGTAGACAGTCCGCCGGTGGTAAGGCAACGAAATTAAATAACGTAAAGAACGGCATAAACCTGATTAAATCGCGTCAAAAGTTGTATTTTGCCACCATTCACAGCTCAAATTTTGGGGGGCCTGTGTGATGTTAGCCAAAACACAGACATGTTTTCAAAAAGACTCGGCACTAAAAAATATAGTGGATATACAGAAATTTGCTGCATATACATCACTGGTGACTTAAAAATAAACGAAAAGGGTAAAAAAAAAAATACCTCTTCTCGTTGGCGCTCGGCCCGTGAGCGCCGCGGCGCAGCGGTTAACAGCCGCCGTAATATTGCCCCAGGACGGCGGCGTGGGGCACGTCGTGGGGGTAGAAGGTATATTAGGGGGCAGGCGATGGCCCGGTCCCACGCCCCACCTGCGCGAGGAGTTGAACCTCAGGTTCATCCTCCTACACAAGAAAATTAAAACCCCGTTAAAAGCGAAAAAAAGTAGAACTTTCTAAAAAACCCTAGTTTCGTAATGTACGTACCTCTAAATTCAATAATCCATCCATAACACTTATGGCGACGAGTGTGGCCAAGTTCTGCAATGCCTCACGCTGTGCTGCGTTCAACCCGGCTACAGCCATGAGAAAGATCGAACTGCTAAAGGTCGAAAATACGGACACCCAATCGTGGCAAGCCCCTCCCACCCAAGAAAAAAAAAGTGTGTGGGAACGTTGTTAGGTGGGGGATGCTTTAAAAAAAGGCCAATTCATCAACTATCTATTAACAGAAAGACATCGGGTCAAGAGGTTAAGGAAAATCCCAGCCCAAAATAACGATAATGGAGGGTGTAGCGAAGGGACGTTTGCCGAGAAAGCGTGGGATCTTAAACCTGAATCCCGGACGCCATAAAAAATAAAATAGCAATAACGAGGGTCTATGAATGCAGGTTAAGGGTGGTTGTATAGGCTAGTGTTAAGAAAACGTGAGAATTACGCCTAGACAGAAAAGTAATAACGAGGGGTCTAAGAATGGAGGTTATGAGCGTTTGTAGACCATTGATAACTTTCAAGAAACCGTGGGATTTAAACCAGCGAACCATCTGCGTCTATTCATTATAAAAAAAAACGGGACATGTCTAAGCGGGGGGGGGATGTAAGTAAATGATGGTGTGAACCGAAAACCCAGACAGTTTTTTTTACGTGTAATGCAAGCCTTTCGCATAACCCTTCTATACTCAAAAGGAAAGGAAATGAGTGTACTTGGTGCAAAAGAAAAAAATAGCCCCAGGCCGAGTAGGCGGAGCGTATAGGCGCGATATTATAGGCGAAAACGTGACACGTGACATAAACTGGGCAATAGGCTGGTCGTACTGCAAAATGAACCAATGTAGGAAGTACCTTAACGTAAGGGTATTACGAAAAGAAACAGCTAGGATTCGTCGGACGGGTCTCCACTTGAAACAGCGTAATCGGGCGACCTATAAAACGGCCAGCGCGAGCCGCAAACAATCAACTCGCCGGCTGTTCCTCCGATCAACAGTTACAGGAAAAAAAGGTAAGCACGTTGTCATTTATGAGTCTTTACATTATTACGGGAAAAAAAAGACAAGACCGTTAATGTGCTGCTTTTCGTTTTTTATAGTTCAACAATCCGGAAGAAAAAAAGTAAGCTCAAGTCCATTCCGTAGCAGAAAAAGGTAGGCCTACGGGTTCATTTATTTTATTTTACGTGTGGGTAGGGGCCCTAGAACTAAGGAGAGGTTTCTCTCTTTTTTTTCGTATCTGTAGGGATTAAAAAAAAAAAATGGCATCCTCTTCAACATCATCATCAACAGCCCAGAATGTGGTTGAATGTCCAGATACTTATTTCATTGGGGGCGAAGTTGTTGTACAAGTAACGAAATTCCAAGGAAAGATATATATCCAAATCAGAGAATACGTCACCCCAGCTGTAGGCCTCATTGCAGGGCGTAGGGGCGTAGCATTTACTGTCCCGGAATGGCGAGAATTCGTCAAGGACCACGGGGTATACAATCAAATAGTGAGCGAAAGGACTCTTCATCAACACATCATGACGGGCCGAAATCACGGCTCTGGCATGAAAGTAATCGTGTCTCAAAGTGGAAGTGTATACCAAGCAAAGTTCATTTTTGAAAAGTGGAGTAAAAAGTATATCGTACTCAATTACCGCCAATTCAGTGGCTTGGTCGGCTACATGGCTGACATTACGATGTTAGTTGATAAGCAGATGAAAGAATTAGAACTTCCTACAGAAAATTGGCGCGAGTAAAAAATGAGTAATACTTTGTTTTTTTTCTGTTTCTCTCTTTTTCTCACAGTCATGGCGTCTCAAAATATGACTTATTGCGACACGTTCCCTTGACCGGTCTTAATTTCATAAGAATATTTCCGTCAGCTAATGACGTCAAAATTGCGGTAGGAAAACACGGCGATTCGGACGCGGTTGTGTTAGAACCGCCGGAATGGTTAGGTCTAATAGCCCAGCTTTATTGGCGTCAGCCAAATTCTAATATAACGATTAAAGCGGGCAATGCATCTATTCACTCAGTTGCTGACAATTTGTTGGTGTTGAAAGCGGGCGATAAATCGGTAGCATTGAGCGAATTTGACATTGTAAATATGCGTCATATGTTGCCTCATATTTCGCAAGCAGTGGCTTGCTGGACGCAAAGAATAAATGAACTTTTAACCATGCCGACGTTAGCAACGTCAACCATGACCGAAACGTCGTCAAAAAAAAAAAAAAGGAAAAATGAAGAGGAGGGTGGGGAAGAACCTGAAAAAAAACACAAAAAGCGACCACGGAAGAAAACGGAGGTCAAAAAGACGGTCGTCCTCCCCTCTCCCCCATCTCCACCAAAGCCTGCTTCGGAGGAGGAGCCACAAGTGGTCGAACTGGAAGCGGCTAAATGCAGCATGTGCGAACAATCAATCACGCATTCAAAATGTGACGTCAACATTCGAGATGATCGACTCCCTTGTCAAGGCTGTAAGCATAACTCGCCTAGTCAAAGAGATCATGATTGCGTAATGGAGCCCGCCCTATTCCGTAGCACGTTTTATTAAAATATCTTCCTTTTTTTTTTTTCCCAATAGCCTATTCCAATCAAGTAGGGGGGGGGTCCGCCAATAAAACCATCGTGTTCCGAAAAGCTTCACGAGTACGATTGCCAGACTCAGGGGGCCGAAACATTTAAAAATGATAGATTTACCGTCGTTAAATGTCGGGGGAAGTTTATAAAAAAATTTAGTACTAATACGAATGTCTACACAGTGACAATTTCCCCCATTGACAGAGAGTATTTGACTAGAAATCGTTTAGACCCCATCAGTTACATGGATCAGCTTTTTACCGACATCTTCGATCGTATTTTGGAAGGGGTCGGGGGTAGGGATTACATCGGCGTGTGTATTACGGGCTCAGGATTTGAGAATAGTTTGTTTTTGCCTTTGCATGCTAGGGAAACGTTTAGCGTCGCAAACGTTCTAAGTCTTATTTTGAAACTTAATCAGAGCGGTAGAGAAATTGACATTTTCAGTAAACTAGAGATTAAGTTAACCCACATCGAAGTACCTAGGGGCGGGACCTTCCCCAAAATAAAGACCTCCCGCACCAATATTACTGCATGACTAGCTACCGGGAAACGTAGATCCGTCGTTTTTCCTAAAAACGGGTTAGATAAACTCTGTCTGGCTAGGGCACTGGTCACTTGTAAAGCATACGTTGATAAGGATACGGGGTTGTATAGGCAAATGCGTAAATCCAGCAATTTACAAAAAAAACTCGCATTACAACTCCATGCCGATGCCGGGGTGTGTGTTCGGGCAGATGGGTGCTCGGTGGTAGACCTCAAAGAATTCCAAGATTATTTGAGCGATTATCAAATCGTGTTATTTCAAAAATATGGAACCAAATGCCAGGTTACTTTTGAAGGGCCCCCTAGTTCTAAACGTATATATCTATACTGCCACGCCGATCATTTTTTTGGCATTTTAAAACCGAGGTTCATTTTTTCGGCCAAATATTTCTGTCATTCTTGCTTGAAGCCTTATTCTAGGCCCAAATCCCACGCGTGTCAAAAACATAAATGCCCTTCGTGTCACTCGCCTAAATACGTCTGTTTCTTGAAAAGATGGCTCCCATGTTCGGCTTGTAACAGATTGTTCAGGAATGAGGAATGTTTAGCTAGGCACCACACGATACAACCACCATTCAAGAATGCTACAGTGTGTAAATCATTGCGTAAATGCAAGGTTTGTTTTCTAACGTTTCAAGGTAATGGAAGGACACCCCATCATTGTTGTCAACGTTATTGTAAAATATGTAAACAATGGGGACGGCTCGAACATCGGTGTTACATTCAGTCTTTACCAGCGCCAAAAAAAAGGGACTGCGTACGTTTAGCTGTTTACGATTTCGAAACGACGCAAGTAGACAGGGTGACTGATAGTAAAGAAAAAGAGTATTTCATGCATAGCGTAAATTTAGCGGTTATCGACATTGCCTGTACTTATTGTTTCGATAAAGCCACGTGCGATCGTTGCGGGGATAAGCACAAAGTGTTTATGAACGGTGAAAAGACACTCGATGATTTTTGTCGCTGGTTATTCGAGTCACATGCCGGGGATTCGAACCTTTCACTCGTAAGTCATAATAATAGCGGTTTCGACGGCGTGTTCCTAATGCGCTGGGCGTTAGATAATGGGGTGAAACCTACCGACGTCATATATTCGGGAGGTAAAATAATTACCGCCAAAATTGAGGGTATAAAGCTAGTGGATTCGTTCAAGTTCTTGTCAATGTCATTATCCAAGCTACCGAACAGTTTAGGGCTAGACGAAACCCTTATCAGTAAGGGCTATTTTCCTCATCTGTTCAACCGCCCGGAAAATTATCAATACAGGGGTGAAATACCAGATCTCGAGACTTACGATCCGAATAGCATGAGTGCCGATGCTCGTACCAAGTTAATATCTTGGCACGACGAACAACGAGCCAAAAATGTAATTTTTGACTTTAAGCACGAATTGGTTAAATATTGTTGCAACGACGTCAGCGTGTTAATGGCGTGCATTCTGAAATTCAGGCAGCTTATACAAGCCGTGTGTCCTGGACTGGAACCATTTCACGACTGTTTGTCCGTTAGTAACTTAGCCATGACTATTTTTAGAGTTCTCCATTTAAAGTCAAATACTATAGCTGCTATCCCATCGGATGGCTACTTCCCGGACCGTAAATATTCCAGGGAGAGTTTGGTCTGGTTGGATTACGAGGCGGTAAAACGAGGCATTTTTATTCAGCATGCCGGTAACTTGGGGGAAATGAAATTCCTAGGTAATAAATATACCGTAGATGGTTATTGTCTAGCCAACAATATGGTGTTCGAATTTATGGGGTGCCACGTACACGGCTGTTTATGTATATCAAACAGACAACAGAGACTGCCTTTTAGTCAGTTAACGGCTCAAGATGCTTACGAGAAATCCGTAATAAGACGTAGGGCGCTGGAGGAAATTGCCGGTGTCAAATATGTCCAAATGTGGTCTTGTCAATTCCACGAAGAAATGAAACGCGACGAAAAATTAAATGCTTTTGAAAAAGCTTACAAAAAGGTTCCTCCCCCATTGAGACCGCGTGACGCGTACTTGGGCGGTCGAGTCGAGACTTATAAACATCTGCACGTGGCCAAAGAAGACGAAAAAATATACGCGGGCGATATTGCGAGCTTGTATCCTTCGGTCATGTTGCAGGAGCGTTTTCCAGTAGGGCACCCTACAATAATAACCGAATTTGAAGGTAGTACGGATATTTCGGGATATTTCGGTTTGATACAAGCTACGGTACGACCGCCTAAAGGTCTTTACATTCCATGTTTACCGTATAAGTACGAAAATAAATTATTTTTCACTCTGTGTCGTACATGTATTGCCGAGCAGCCAGCAGACGGTCTGTGCAGTCACTCGGACGAGCAGCGCTCCTTCGAAGCAACTTTCGTATCACCCGAACTACAGCAAGCTGTCAAAGACGGCTACGTGATATTGAAATTGTCTTGCGTGTACCATTTCCCCCAAACTACAAAATACGTCCCGGGGGAGGGGGGGTGGCCTGTTCACGGAATACGTGAAAACGTTTTATGCCATGAAACTCGAGTGTTCGGGCTTCCCGGAGGACTGCATTTCGGACCGGCAAAAAGAGGCCTATGTGCGCCACGTTCGCGAAACTCAAGACATTGATTTAAATCCTCAAAATATACGAAACAACCCGGGTGGACGGAGTCTAGGTAAAATTTTCTTGAATTCCATTAGTGGAAAATTTAGCCAAAGAGAAGATTTGTTGTCAACAAAATTTATCAACAATGCGGCGGAATATTTCTCGTTTGTCTTGGATGACAAGAATGCAATATCCGAGATAGACTTTGAACACGATGGCGAGATAGCTATTGTTCGCTACCGCAACAATCTGAACTTGTCCGAAGGTAATGCCAACGTGTCCGTAATAATATCCGCGTTTATTACGAGCTATGGACGGCTACGATTGTTGCGGTTGCTACGTGATCATCCTCCTGGCAGTATTTTTTATGCTGACACGGATTCCAAATACTATAGAGCACCGGTTCACGACCCGCCTCCCGGCAATGACCCGAAGCTAGGTAGTCTCACGAACGATCTGTCAGTTTATGGCCACGAAGCTGAGATAACTCACTTTGCTAGTAACGGCGCCAAAAACTATTGTTTCGTAGTGAAAAGCGACAAGGGGGTTAAACAAGTCGTCAAAGTCCGTGGCATCACTTTAAACTTCAGAAATAGTCAGATTTTAGATTTTGATTCTTTAGCGGCGATGGTCAAAAATCCTAGCGCTAATGAAACGGTCACGATTGTTGAACCGCGTAAAATAATCCGGAAAAACAACCATTTACTGACTACGGCTCAAAGCAAGATTTACAGAGCCGTAGCGAATAAAAGATGGATGAATAGAAGTACTTACGTGACGTACCCCTGGGGCTATTAATATTTTTTTTTTGATCGTTTTTGTTGTTGGGGTTTTTCAACTCCCCCTTTTTTTTCTCTCTTTCTCAGCATGACGTCTTTGGACGCGTTGAGAATGTACGAGGGTGATAAAGAGGCGTCTTGGCACCAGCCCGTGCGAGAAGACGCTGCTTTGAAGGTAGTCAAGTTATTCACGGCTGGCGACTCGCGACGTATTTACCGAGCCTTGATGAAAGAAACTGTTTGGCGACCCGCTACCGACTGCATGGCCAATGTACACTGCACGCTTTATGGAAGTGGGGAAAGTGAAAAAATAATTCCAATGACTAAACTCTTGAATGATTTGAACGTGGTTATAAGCGAAAATATTTCTCCGGAGAACGGCCGGCTTTACCCTAAATGCTACGTGACTAAATTTAATTATAGAGTCAACGACGCCCCTTACAGAAATCATAAAAAAAAATATGCGGGGTTAATTTTAGGCACTAAATCCCCGATCGTAGTTATTTACACTCGCAAAGATGAACCGCCGCTACCTCTCAAACAATATAAAGTTGAATTGGGCGCCGGTGATATTTTTTCTTTCGATAAAAAAGTTTGCGACCCAGTAATAGAGTTTTGTAACTTGGTCAACTCGCAACCTACTATACACGTGACATTCTACCAGTAGTAGTAGTAGTAGTAGTAATAGTAAAAAAAAAAAAAAACATGAATGAATGAAAGAGAAGGCAGCCTGCCTCGCACCGCGAGGCAGGTTGTGTGTCCCCGCCGCCGCAGGTTGTGTCTCCCCGCCCGCCCGGGGGCCCGGCCCTAGAGAGGAGGCCTCCCTCCGCCGCTGCCCCGGCCCTAGAGAGAGAGAGAGAGAGGGGGAAGGGGAGGGGGGTAGAAGGGGACTAGAAGGAAAAAAATATATATAAACATTACGGTTGAAGAGTCTAAGTCATTCGCTCCGTGACAGTAATGGATGATCGATCACGATCACGTTCGATCTCGACAACTTCTAGTTTCGTGGCCGACCCTAAATACGAAATTTGTAAAAGTATAATCTTGCTGCTCATTTTATTTTTAAACTGTATCGTGTGGACGTACAGACTGCCTTACTGTCATATCGCCGTCAATAACGCCAGCAGCAGCAGCGCCGAGTCGGTATGGGTGAGCGTTTAATTACCGATTTCGCCCAGTTTCACGCGCCTTTCAACTGCGTCGTGGCTGGACCTACGGGAAGTGGGAAAACGAGCTGGGTGCTGAAATTTATCGATAACTCGGCCGCTATGGTAGACGAAGAAATTAAAGAAATATATTGGCATTTTTCTAGTTACCAGAGTTGGATGGACCGATATAAAGATAAGATTAAATTTCGTAGAGGTTTACCTACTGATATCGCTAGCTACGATCCTAATATTCATAAAATATTAATTTTGGATGACTTAATGAGTGCCGTGGCTACATCTAGCGCCGATATCGCCGAACTGTTCACTAGACACGGCCATCACAATAACTTTTCAATTTTTTATTTGACTCAGAATTTATTCTCTCAAGGAAAAAACCAGCGCGACATCGCTTTAAACGCTCAATATCTAGTACTGTTGAGAAATTTGAGAGATAAAAGACAAATAATGACGTTCGGCTCGCAGGCCTACCCGTCCAAAACTAAACAATTCATGGCCGCTTACGACGACGCCATCAACAGGCAGAAATTCGGATATTTACTGGTCGACATGCACTCTAAATCCGACGACGCGACTCGGCTACGAACCCATATATTTCCCGGAGAAACTACTTTAGTTTATTCGACGTGAAGGTCTCGATGAAGAACGTCAGAAAGCATAGACCGCTCCTAGAAGCATTATGTAAACTCAGCAGTCAACAACGCAAGAATTTATTGCGTCACGCCGACAAGTCGCAAGTGAACTGTATTTCGGAAATTGCCTTAAACTTGTTGAATAATAGACTTAAAGTCTCGCCTTCTACGCGGTGTAAATTGAAAAAATATAAGAAGCAAATCCGACTTTTGGGTAACCGTCGAGCTTCGCTCAAATCCAGAAAAACAGTTTTGGTGCAAAAAGGAGGATTAATACTACCTTGGCTCATTCCTACGGCCCTGTCGGTACTAGGAGGTATATTTGGAGGAAGTAATAAATAGAATGAGTTCTCTACTCAATAGAATGTATTTAGTCCCCGAAGACGTTTATAAAAATTATAGCCCAACAACAGCACCGCCGGCGGCCAGCAGTCAACCCCACGGATTTCTCTACCTACCGGAAGGAGGGTTATACGCTAAATTAACCGAGATTCAGGCCAGAATAGACGCTTTTTTAAAAACCGAAAATCTTCCCCTAGATTTTAAGGCGAAGTATATAGGTCAGCTCGAGCAAGAAAGAGATCGGTTTATTGATCAATTTAGACTGTCGGCAGCAACCGCCGTTCCTTCGCCAACAACCGGTCTTACCCCGACTACAAAAAAGCATTCTCTTCTCCCCCCTCTTTCACCCGGTCCCCCGACCCTGTCTCTGGCGGGCACGCCTCCTCCTGCAGCGGGGGAAACCAGAAGGAAAGAAGATATCGTGGAACACGAGCGAATTAAACTACCACGCCTCGCTAAGCAACGAGGCAATAAACGTAGAAAACACCTCGACTCAGTCTGGGATTTTTTCGAGGAGTAAAAAAAAAACAAAAATGGACGCTTATTTAACTAAGTTGTACCACGACAGTTTGGGGAAAGCCAGCAGCTACGCGTCAGCGATCAAGTTACATTCACGGGCTAGAAAAGACGGTAAATCTTATACTTTAGCCGACATTAAAGACTGGCTTTTACGTCAGGATGCGTACACTATAACCAAACCGACGAGGTATAAATTTAAAAGGAATAAAATTATAGTGGGTGGGCTGGGTAGTTTTTTAGAATGTGACTTATCGGACATGGTATCTTTAAGACCCCATAATAAACCGTATAGATTCATTCTAACTTGTTTGGACGGACTGAGTCGTAAAGCTTGGGTGGAAGTGTTGCGTACTAAAACGGGGCAAGAAATGGTCGAAGCGTTTAAGAAAATATTTAAACGCATGGACCATAAAGTAATGAACATCAGCAGCGATAAAGGGATGGAATTTAGAGGGAAAGAGGTCCAGGATTATTTTAAGGAAGAAGGCATTAATTTTTTTACTACCGAAAATGAAGATATAAAAAATAGTAAGATAGAAAGATGGCAAAGGGAACTTAAATCTAGATTGCATCGTTTCTTTTTATCTAAAGGCACTTACGAATACGTGCCGGTCATTCAAAAAATTGTCGATTCTTACAACAAGACGCGGCATTCCGTCACTGGTATGGCTCCCGATGACGTCACACTAGCAAACCATACGCGATTGTGGCGTAAATTGTTCGGTGACGATTTAAAGCGGCTAGGACGGGCTTTGACTAAAAAGAAAAGACGGGAGGTTCCTTTAAAAGTAGGCGATAAAGTACGCATCTCTATATCTAAAGGGAAATTTGATAAAGCTTACAGAGGTTTATGGTCGCGGGAAATATTTGTCGTAACTCACGTTTTAATACCACGTGGCGATTCGGGCCAAGTTACTGTCAGACTTAAAGACTATAACGGGGAGGAAATTAAAGGCCGCTTTTATTTATTCGAAGTAGCTAAAGTGCTTAAAAAGGACGGCGAGGACTATCATCGCGTAGACAAAGTTTTGAGAAGCAAAGGTGTCGGACGCAACAAAAAGTATCTAGTGTCTTTCGAAGGATACGATAAAAGTCACAACCGTTGGATCCCGGCTAAAGATTTGAAGAAATTGTAAACATAATGGAGGGCGATAGTTTCTATATGACTTTACCCGCGAATGCTAGTTTAGATCTTTTTCCTACAAATTCACTTAACGATTACACTACGAAATTAGCTCAAAGAATAAACCTTTCCGCTAGTGGCTGGGAGGTCGGACTGGCCGAATTTCAATACTCGAGAAACTGGGCTAACGTGCCCTCTGGTAGCGGCCTAACTCTAAAATGTGGAACCCGTACTTACGTTAAATTTCCCAGGTACAATTACCAAGAATTTGATATACCAGAACCCGCTAAATTCGAGATTCTTAATCAGCATAAAGCGGTGGGTGGGGAAACCACATTGACTGTGGAACCCGAGCTGGATTTAGTTTTCAATAAGGATTTTGTGTTTTTCACTTACCAAATAGATAAAGTTTTAACTTTTTTAAATAAGACTATCGAAAATGAATTGGGAATGCCTTCCATCACTTTCAGTTACGATCGAGTAGGTAGGCGCGTTGAAATAGAACATAGACTACCTCCAGATGCTAGGCTATGTTTGTCCTACAGTCTCGCTAGATTTTTAGGTTGGGACAGATCGGATAAGTTGCTGAAAGAGAGTTATTACGACGATGTAAAAGACCATACTAGAGCTACGGCTGAAAGTATTCTCCAACAATTCAACGACGGGAGTTGGTGGGTGTCCTACGTGACTTTTGTATCTACCATCAACATTTCTTTAACTCCCGGTTACTACAAAACGGGGCACGAAATTGCGAATGCATTGAACCGGGTCATGAGAGAAAGAGTACGCGCCGTTAAATATCCCAAGTTCGAATACGGGGAAGTCGGGGATGTAATGTCCATACGGTTCCAAGCCATTATTTTATCGCCGGATAAAGAGACTACTCCTCTGGAAGTATTAAGCGTGAGTATTAACAAGGTTTTGGCGAGTAGAATAGGATTTAGAGCCGATCATTTTTTTCATAAATCAGTTGCGTCGCAAATAAAACTTAACTTGGACGGAGGGTTCGATTCACTTTATATTTACAGTGACATAGTGGCGGAGACTCTAGTTGGGGACGTTCTGGCTCCCCTGTTGCGAGTGGTTAGAATCGGAGAAGGGGATATGACGAACGTAATATTTACTAAACCTTACTACAAACCACTCGCGCGTCTTAATTTCGAAACCATTAGGGTCTATATAATGTCGGACATGGGAGTGGCCATTCCATTTAACTCGGGAGAAGTTAGCCTGACACTACACTTTAGACGCCGTCCTTAAGAAAAAAAAAATTATGCGAACCCCTTACCACGGATTAGATCCTCGCGTATGCGTGCAACACTATTGCCCTGGCCAGAGGGGAGGGGCCCCTTATTTTGCCGGGGGACGAATACAAAGAGGCGCGGGGTTCGGGGATTTCTTGAGCGGTATCTTTCGCTCGGCCGTCCCTTTTCTAAAAAGAGGTTTAATGGGGATAGGGCGCTACGCTCTAAGATCCGGAGGAAGGATGCTGGATGATGTCGAGTCTGGGCAATCTATTAAAGAAGCTGCTCGGACGCGCTGGCGGGCCGCTAAAAGCGATGCCGTAGCGGCTGCTACGGGCGGTCAAATGGGAACGGGTCGCAAAAGGAAGAAGAAATGTTGCCAGTCCGGAAGTGGGAAGAAAAAACTACGGCGTCTACAACCTTCCAAAAAAAGAAGAAGCAAACCTAGAAGAAAGGCGGACTTTTTCGATTAAATAAAAAAAAAAGTATATAGGCCCATACCGTACTACGTCACCTTTCATTCCTCGTCATCATGTCGTTGAAACCAGACAGAGATTCCGTCCCATGCACCAAGGAAGAACTCGAGCTCTTTACAACACCTCCCGTACAAGTGACCGTAAATGACGACACCTTAGTCGAATATCATCCTTTAGCTACATTAAGTGACGGCGCTCCTATCGAATTCGTGGTTCCCGGAGCTGCCGACTGTCTCTTGGATTTGAGTCAGTCTTTTTTACACGTACAATGTAAAATAGTCAAAGGCGTGTCGACGGCTTTAACGGACACCGAAAAAGTCGGCCCTGTAAATCTACTTCTGCATTCCCTTTTTTCACAATGCGATTGTACATTAAATGGAAAACAAGTGTCTAATAGCGATAATGGTTACGCATTTCGCTCTTATTTAGAGACTTTACTGACCCACGGCTCCGATGCTAAAGCCGGTCACCTCTCCAGTCAACTATGGCAAACCGATACTGCCGGTAATTTCGATATTGGAAATCCTGGAGGAAACAACGTTGGTCTTAAAGAACGTACCAAACGTATAAAAGCTAGCAGAATTATAGACTTGTACGGTCGCCCTCACTGCGACCTGTTTCAACAAGATAGACTTTTGTTAAACAATGTAGATTTATGTCTCAAATTAATCCGTAGTAAAGACGCATTCTGTTTAATGAGCAGCGAAACCAACCCGAGCTACCGCGTAAACATCACTAAGGCAACCTTGTTCGTCCGTCGCGTCACACCGTCGCCGGCAGTGTTGGTCGGGTTCACCCAGGCTTTAAAAGACGGTTCCGCAAAGTACCCCGTCCGACGTGTGGAAATTAAGACTTTTACTATACCTCAAGGCAGTTTACAAGGGAACCTCGACAATGCCATTCTAGGAAACATGCCTTCGTTTTGTCTTCTCGGCCTGGTTTCAAATAGCGCCTACAACGGTAGTTATACCAAAAACCCTTACAACTTTGCCCACTACGACGTTAATTATCTCGCTTTGCAAGCCGATGGAAAAACTATTCCCTCTATTCCTTACAAACCGGACTATACAAACTCTTTATACGTCCGAAATTATTACTCACTTTTTCAAGATACCAACAAACTGGTTTCGGG
>JAHWFP010191760.1:1189-19208 GCA_023313725.1 Lithobius niger | reverse complement strand
TCCTACATTCCCCTGCCAAAGCAACTGAGAAAGAAAGTGATCGAGCAGTTTGTTGCCTTCTACATTCCTCTGCCAAAACAACTAAGGAAGAAATTGAGCGAGCAGTTTGTTCCCTTCTACATTCCTCTGCCAAAACAAATGAGGAAGAAATTGAGCGAGCAATTTCTGCCTCCTACATTCCACTGGCAAAGCAACTGAGGAAGAAGCATACATTTGTTACCAACATAGATAAGAAGGAAAACAACGAATATTTCCTATACTCCATGTTGGTGGCATTACAACGCTGCTACAGAAATTAATCCTTAGTATTACAATCAGTGGATCTACCACAGTAACCATGCTAACGTTTCGTCCATGTAAAAGTGTTTCTTGACGAGTGTACAATTTTTTTGCAGCAATGAAAACAGCGTTGGTGTGTCCACGGTCACGCAAGTGAGAGAATGACCAACCAACTTGACATATTTGCGGATTCCTTTATTGTTGAAGAACCTGTTTGGTAATAGCTGGAGGGTAGTAAACGAAGGCTTTGATGTGCGGCTCGTACGGAAAAGTTTAGCCTATGCCAGTTCCATGGCATCATTAATTCAAAGTGGATTATGAGTAAGCAATAGAGGCGAAACCTGTTTTACCGTATTTGCACTTATGTGCATCAAGAAATGCGTGTACATGGAACGAGGCCTTACGTTTTGTATCTTTTTTTTTCTATAGGGGCAGCAGAAATTATATGCAACATGACTATAGTTTGTATATGTACATTATAGATTATAAACTTTTACCATAGGATGGTTTAGCATGCATGCAAGCATGTAGTATAGAGCATTCATTTTGAGATGCTCTGAACAGCTTTAAACTAGATGAAGCATGTGTAGATGCCAAGGGATAGAGAAAACAACAATATGGCTAGTTACCCTTAACAGAATCCCAAACAAAAATTTTAGATATAGTTAAATTACAGTAGAAAATGTAATGTGTCTAGATTTAGCATGCGTCACCTCGATGGGTAGTTGACTCTGCATTGTTGCAGGCTGATGCAGTATCGTGGCAAACAATCATGGAAATAATTCAACTGGCTTCCCGAAGCCCACATTGAAGAATTAAATAGGTAATTCAGTCATGTTGGCCATCCACGGCCTCGACATAAAAAACTTAGCACCCTATGGTTTAAAACTTGAAGATTTAAGCGAATACAAACACCATTTCATTTTGATACACCACAACGCAACCTATCTCTGGCTGACAATGCCATCGCAAAAAGATACAACGACAATGTTACTTTCCCTGCGTCGAAGCATCGTTACATCTGGTTCGAGTATCGCCACTTAGATCTTGTGCACCTTGCTTCCTTGTTGCACCAATGTTACATGTTGCAGCACTGTAACGTTTTGACACTGTTAGCCTCTCCCCCGCCTCATATACGTTTTGTGAAAATTCTCGTGCGCAAACGTACTCTAAATTCACATCTTGTGTGAAGTTACTGCAATTGGCTTTCTGTGCACCCCTTGTATTATTTTTAATGAACTGTTGTTTATGAAGCATATGAAACTGCGACGTAGGGAGGTATACATGGTAAGTTGTGCGGGATCGTAAGGCATGGTGTGCATATTCAGGTAAATGATGCAGGGATTTGTTTGCACCTCTTTTTGTTATTTGCACTTCATTTTTTTTTAAACCAGTCATACGCCTTTTCCGACAGGCGACGCTTTATTACCACAGTTCGAGTTTAAGCTTTTTAATTTAATTTTTAAAAATGAAATTGTTTTTTTTTAAAGGAAAGTGTTTTGAGCATCCCAGAAAGGGCTAACGTGTGCAAAGAGAGAGGGGCAGGGTGTGCATTGCACAACTTTGCATAACCTTGGCTTCGCCACTTATATACATAAGACCCAGATGGATGTATGAAACCAATCATGAGGCTAAGTTGAAGATTCCAACCTGACATTGATGCTTTGCAATTTATTACAAATTTTAATTGCTAATTTTGTTTGTGCCTATTGAGGAACCAGTGGCGTCCGAAAATTCGCAATAAATTGTCTAATAAATTGCAAGGCTTCCATATCAGCCTGAAATTTTCAACTTTATCTTCATTTCTTGCACCCATTCTTCAAAAGTCAATAGATGAAACCTGAACTTAACCACTTCTAAAAAGTGACTCAAAGTACCCCATATTACAGGTTTTGAACTTTGGTTTAACACTTTTGCACGTCAATTTGACACTTTTGTACTTGGATTTAACACTTTTCTACTTGAATTTAACGTAGTGAAATTCAAATTAACACTCTTGTCTTTGGATTTAACACACTTGCACTTGAATTTAACACTTTTGTACTTGTCAACAAAACTCGGAAAACTTTTGTACTTGAAATTAAAGCATTGTAATAATAACTAATTTGTTTTATTCGCTGTAAAGAATGTGAAAGTATACGAAATACGCTTACACAGAAATTTTTACAGCGTAAAAAAAATGCAGCCATAATGAAATTTCGCTGCAACGCTCCCCAAACACTCCGAAATATCCTATGGCGCTTTAAATAAATGACGATTACAGTAATAGCGGCGTTTGAAGCGAAAATGAAAGTGAAATGACGATTGCTTTGGAGTTACTAGCTGGTTTATGCCAAGGCCAAGAGAGTGAGTGATGATTCACAAGGTATTATGGCCAGTAGTGGAGGTGGCGAAACGTATGTTACAAATCTTGACAGCAATATTACTGAAGTTGACGTACTACGTACTACGGCAGCTACAGAGCAAGTAGTACTAAACAATGAGTCTGCCAGGGAAGCCACGGACCGACGACGACGAGTCGCAAGGAGCAGCTACTCGAAAACATCAAATGAATCAAAATCATTGTTGACAATTCACAAGGAGGAACTGTACATAACATTTGGAAAAAAGTAAATAATACGAAAATATCACTATTATTTTTTTTAAATCACTGCACTGCATTTTTACAGTAATCTAGTGGCAGACATTTACACTGTTTTCTCGAAAGGAGAACCAAGTAAGAAAAAAAAAAGGAGGCCTGAAGCCAATATTTACACGAGCATAACCTAGACAGATAATAAATTACGTGGAAACATACAATGAGAAGCCCCTCGTACACGTACAAGTTCGAGGGCACAAGCCGCCACCATAGGAGTTGATTCTGTTTGAATGGATAAACAACTCCCAGCTCAAATGCATAGCCGAAGTGCGTAGTCTTCGATGGCAAGCGTGACTCACGAATGTACCCAGAATACAAAGCGCGTCTGCTACTTCCGCCTGACCAAGCCGCCATGAGGTATTCGCGGTTGATCCGCTCGTAGGCGGTGGAATTTTCTGTAGAATACGCCCTGTACTACATTGTTTATGATGTATCAAACGTAGGTAAGATAAGAGATTGTTATATTGCCAGGCGTTACGTGCCATTGTGTTTTGTAACAAAGTTTGACGGTCGAACGAAACCTTAACGCCGATTGTTGGGGAGGTAAATATCGTATTTTTGTAACTCGAGACGGGGTGCTTATGAATGCATGATATTTGCAAGAAAACCGGTGTAGAATGAGTCATCTTCTTGTGACAACAGTCAGTTTAACCAAGTTAAAATGTCGTAGCAGCAGAAAAATTGAATAAATTACTAAATCTAATTTAGTACCGTTATACCAGTTTAGTACCGCGTTATACTAGGCGTCGTCTGCTTTCTCCGCCATGTTGAAAGATGGTTTAGATGGATTAAACCTAGTGCGTTGGGTGTAAATTTCCGATTGCGCGGCCGTGAGTGCCGATTGGCGTGGCGGTACGTCCTTTGACTCCGCGCTCTTAAACTTCAAGTCAAGTTTAGTCAAGTTGCTTATCCACCAAAACACAATCAACTCCTATGCCGCCACTGACTGCCTTATTAAACGCACACCTCCCAGTGTTATCGTAAGCGGCAGCGTCTGCTTGTGAGCGCGCTAATATAGTGGTTGGTTGTAAGAAGCCAGCGACGGCAGGTGCACGAAGGTTTCAGCAAGATTTGTTATGAATATGTGCACTAAAGACGTTAGAATATCCGGCTGTGAGTCGTTTGTCCTGTGGAGTGAAAGCCTCTCACACAAGCCTACGCTGCATAAACCAGCTAGTATCTCCAAAACAGTCGTCATTCGCTTTCGTTTTCGCTTTAAATGCCGCTTTTAATCGTCATTTATTTACAGCGCCATACGATATTTCGTAGAGTTTCGTGAGCGTTGCAGCGAAATGAGTAATTTTGTATAATTTTACATTCTTTACAGCGAATAAAAAAAGAATCAGCTGTTTCAATGCTTTAATTTCAAGTGCAAAAGTGTTAAATTCAAGTGCAAGTGTGTTAAATCGAAAGACAAGAGTGTTAATTTGAAAGCCACTAACGTTAAATTGAAGTACAAAAGTGTTAAATCCAAGTACAAAAGTGTCAAATTGACGTGCAAAAGCGTTAAACCAAAGTTCAAAACCTGTAAATGGATTGCTAAGTTGGTAATGGGCCAAATCTAAAAGCAGCCAAGCTATAGAGCAGTGACACGACGTAGTATTATTGTGTATAACTCTATGGTGGAGCCAGTAACTGGGTTAGCTGCAAGGGGCACTGGAGGGCGAAAAGAAGGTCGTCTTACTGAAGCCAATGCTATTAGACTGGATTTCTTAGGCCTACAACGCGCGATTTTTGTTGTTGGAGAAAATAACGTTTTTTTTAAGCCTAAGAAACACGCTCTAGAAGTGCCGTTTTTTCCCTTACATTTTAATCTAGTGCACCTTGTAGCTATGCCTTCCAAAAGGTATCTTGTGGCCAAAATGACGTCACGTGACGCTGCTCTATAAGCAATGTACATGATGAGATCGAGGAAATCAAGAGTGAAAGGCAGGACAGCGATGTTTTTAAGAAACTAACCTTTGCTTTGAACAATCACTTTACATTTGCGGTTGCACGGCTCTTATCATTGCTACCTTGAAAATTGGTCAGCAGCAATACGACCTCTTTAATAAGATCTTACTACGAAATCAAGAGTGCAAAGAACGAGAGTGATATTTAAAAAAAAAACTATCAATCGCTGTAACAATCACTTTAAACTTACGGCGCACGATACTTATCAACAATACCTTGGAGCAATATACTCACTTCGTTACGGGAGGAGCATACTCCTACGGACAGCAACAATCAATTGCGTTATCCAGTGACGTCATCATCAACTAGGGAGGGGGGGGGTGCAAGCCGGATGCAGGGACAAACAGCGAAGCTAATAGGTGGAAATGCGTGTTGTTACTACGGTGACTCATTCAGACAAACACAACTTTTTTTCCTTCGTACACAAAACTTTCAAGAAACCGAAAATTTGGCGTTCCAACACCAGATAAGACACTACAACCTAGGAAGATATATGGTAAACTGTACCAGTGCCAGTGGCCGCATCTTGTTCCGAATTCATAAACGTTTTGTGCGTCCCAAGTATGAATCCCAATAAACCACCATATACGTTGCAGTCACGTAGCTTAAAAATGGCCGGCGAACAACAATACGGACAGCAATGGAGAGCGAATTTCGTGAAGGTTAATTGTGTTAAGCAAATCTGCCATATGCGGCTCGTAAAAATACCACGAATTGTTTTGGCAGTTTGCGACAGCGCAATGTTTATTTGCCAGCATCTTTGAACTCCAATCTGGGCCGGCTTAAGCTACGATTTCCAGCGCCATGTTGTCTGTGATTCTGTAATCCTTGTCAAGCAGTACGCCAGTAAGTTATATTACGATTGTAGGAGCAAGACTACCTATATTTAAAACGCTCGGTTTCACGTAGCATGCTAGACGCGTCGTTCAAGCGTTGCGCTGAACTGAAAGCACGAAGAACGAAAAACCCCAATCGTAGCATTGATTAGTGTTAGCGGGATGCACAAAAACGTGATATCTTCTCATTATTCGATTTACTGGTGTTGCAGCGCTGAACGAACATTATTTTACGGTAATGGTGACTGTTATTGAAGTCTTCGGACGATTTACTGCTACGTCAAAGGATCGTTTAACACATTTTTAATGAGAAATGAAAAGTATCATACAGTACAATACACACATACCTTGGTTGCTCTTCTGCTTGAAATTCATGAAATTAAACCTCCGGAGGCTTTGTTTTGTCGTCGAGTGAACAAAGTGGTACGTAGCATGAAGCCATTGTTGTTAAACTTTAATAATTTGATGTCAATGCAGTGGTTTAAGTTTAAAATCCGCATATCGCGTGTCACACGTATCTTTCACAGTTCAGTCTGCATGCTAGAGCAGTTCATTTTTGGGGTGTAAATAACGCGACTGGTGGCAGAATCGGTGGCTAACTGGACGACGCGTCGAATTTCTAACGTTAAGCTTTTACATCCAGGTAGCCTTGGTAGGAGCTGCTAGAGTTTCAGCCCTCTGATGTTACCTTGAAGAGTGGTCTGCAACAATACGACCTCTGTTCTGCAATAAGATTGTAGAAATCAAGAGTGAAAAGAAGGAAAAGAAAAAGAAACAGAGATTGACGATGCACGAAAAAAACCCAAAGAAGTTGCAACTAGAGCGTCATAGCATGATTTGAAAGCGTTGAGTGAAGGAGCGCAAACAACAGAGTGAGGGAGGGAGTTCCAGGGTTGAACAACCCTTTCCGTGAAATAGTGAAAGAGGAGTTTAGTCCGAGATACAGTGCCAGAAATACGGAGAGACAGGGTGGCCACGAGTGAAGTTGACATTTGGAATGAGGGAAAGAACAGGGTTCACATCAAGAAGATTGTGAATAAGTTGGCAGCTGTAGAGTGATATTTTAAAGAAGCTAATATTCGCTTTGACAATCACTTTAAACTTGCGGTGCACGACACTTATCATGGCTACCTTGAAAAGTGGCCAGCAACAAGAAGACCCAACATTAAAGATATTCCGAAATGGAGAATTCTCCCAAGAATACAACGGTCCACGAGAAGCAAATGGCATTGTTTAATAGATGTCGGCAAAGGTTGGGCCAAGCTCGAAGGAAGTTAAGGATGTCAAAACACTGCAGACATTCCCTGAGAAGGAGGAAGTAGGGGTTGTTGGCATCTTCGAATCTGATGATGCAGGTTTGAAAAAGACATTTGGAAAAGTATCTGACAACACTAATTAGCTATTGTCGGTGATTTACTTTCTGCCTCTCCCAGACAAAATGACAAAATTAGCATATACATGAACAATTATAATAGAACTGATCATTTGAAAAGGGGGCGACTTCGAAAGGGAGTGGGGGAATCATTACCATAGGGGTTACAGGATGCGCTGATTGAGTGAGCGAAGTGAACGAAAATTAGCATTGTAAGACTGACATCGTGAGTGTTTACTAAGCATAACCAGACTAAAAGGTTTACAAAGAAACTTAATTTGGCGCCGCAAGGACCCACAGAAGATAATCCTGGCCAGACACAATTTTTAAAACCATGCGTAGAACGGACCTCAGCAAGAACGAAAAATTGTTTCATGCAACAATGCGTGAGAGCGCCATTGTTTAAAATGGTGCATCCTGTGATTTGAGTCACAGGATGCTCTGATTGAATGAGCGAAGCAAACGAAAATCAGCATTTCTTAGGCAGTGAGGGGACAATTTGATTTAAGAAACTTACTTCGGTGAAACATTGGCATACATCTCATCGATCAAACCGTACCAGTGTTGCATGCAAACAGTGCATCCAACATAAGCCGTGCTTCCACTTGTAAGTAAATAAGTATGATAGTCAAATGCTAACAAGAGTTATACACAGGGTTTGTACAATACTTTGTACTCGTTTGTATATTATAAATTGCAGGACATTTCCAAGATTATTCCAGGACTTAAATCAATGAAAATTCTAGGACCACAAACGAGTAATTGACCAGCAATGACACAATGGAAACGCAATTTCTTAAATATGAAATCTTAGCAATACTGTGCAAACATGCAAGTGACAGAGTTCGTTCCGTTAAACGATACTTGCGAAAGCGAGCACAAACAATAGTGCAATAATCGCTGCAATTATTTTTTCTTTTCTAGTTTTTCGTACTTCTGTGTTTCACAATACAATGCACACAGACGGTGGCACTGAAAACAGACACAAGATTTTCTGTTACCATTATGGGAGTTTCTAGGAGTGCTTCCAGGACTTGCGGAATTGAATTTCATTTTTATTTTCCAGGACCTTTCCAGGATGCGCTGATTGAGTGAGCGAAGCGAACGAAAATGAGCATTGTAAGACTGACATCGTAAGTGTTCACTAAGTATAACCAGACTGAAAGGTTTACAAAGAAACCTAATTTGATGCCGCAATGACCCACAGAAGATAATTCTGACCACACATCTCTGCCGTATTAATGATGTATGGAAGCAACAGCAGAAGAGACCAAATGTCAGCGTCTACTGTTTCACCTTAAGTACATTGGTACTAGGTACTTACTACAGTTTTCTATAACGTCATTCCAGGTTGAAAACTGTTCGTTGGTGAAGCTCAATCCCCACGTTTTATTGATCAAGCAAACCGAAGTGGCAATGACTGGACCTTTTCCTACAAGGCTGCAGTAATAGTTGATTGTTGTGCCTTCATGGCGGGTTCTTCCATCCCAGTCCCAAACTGTCTTGTTGAATGGTAATTCGGGTTCGTCGTTACAAACTGTAAATAAATATTGAATCATTGTACAATCAATATGTATTCTAGTTGCCAGACACAGGATCCACTCATGAAAAAATCTATTTACAATGAAATCTGAAACATGAACACAGCCAGCCAGCCAGCCACGCATTTCAGAGGGATGGTAATCATTGTTAGTAAACTATCTGGACCACCCTATAGCCGGACACGGATGTAGAAGGGGGCGTTGGGAGCGATCGCCCCTCATAAAACTGAACCAGACACACGAGCTGATAGTACAGTATTATTTTTTTAAATCGTCTTTACTGACTGCATAAATTTATTGTGATTTCCTACGGAGATAAAGGCACACTACAACAGCGTCATAAATGTTTTTTTTACGTTGGTTTCATTCGTTTTTCTTGCTTTCGTCTACTTTCGTTTTACTTTCGTTTACTTTCGTTTTACTTTTATCCATTGTTATATAATGCGCAATACAAAAATAGCCGAATGTAAAACAAAAGAACGAAACCAACGTATAAAACTTGTAAAAATTTTAGTTCTTTACCCTTGTTTCAGAAATATTACCAAATTTTTAAGATATAGCTTGAAGACAAAAAAATCCACGACATAAAGAATCGAGCAAGTAGTAAGTAATCGAATAAAAAATCTCTCAGAATAAAATTAATTTGTTATTTCTAAGAATTTTTAGTTTAAACAGGAATTGGTGGGTACAAAAAGAGCGTGCATTATAAGCCTTGCTTCCGTTTTCCCTCCACCTCCCCCACGTCCCCTAAAATTTGTGAACCGGGACCACGATTGGAAAACTATGTTTTCAACCCCTAGCTTATGCGAAATCGCCTCTCCTAAAATTTCTGCCTGGGTCATCATTACGGCGAGTGTAGACAAATTGGCCGCCACGAGCAGGGCCGTAGGAAGGGCAAGGCGAGCAAGGTGCCTGCCTAGGGCGCCACACCGAAGTCTTTCCAACTGTGGAATTGAGTGATAAAGCAAAAATATATTGTTTAACGGACCGCGTTGCACCAAAATTCACAACACTGTAAGAAGGACGTGCTTGCTTGGACTTGGTTCAGTACTCGCTGCACAATTCTAGGATGTTTGTTACTTACTTCTTGCTTAATAAGGGCATACTTGAACCCGAGAAAAATTTTTTTTTTTTTAAAGTTGGTTGAATTAGTTACTTTGAAGTGTTCATTTTCAGTTTGTTACAGCGAAATACGGTCACTTCCGTATCTTTATCACCTTATTTACATTTTTTGATCAGCTAACAAGCAAAATTATCATGAAATCGCGTTAGTTCAATAGAAAAACTTGGTTTTTTTTTTTGTAATTTGTTGATGTCCATCGTCTTCAACCGCTTTAAATACCTAGTACAGGTTTCTCTCATTTACAAGGAGTTATAGTTAGTGTTTATAGTTATGTAAGCCTCAATATAACATCCGTGAATTTTTTCTTGAAATACGTAGTCGGGGGAAGGCGCACTCAGTTGGCTCGCCTTGGGTGCCAAGGGTGCTAGCTACAGCCCTGGCCACGAGTAAGCCATTTCATTTCTTCGATCTGTTTGGCAGTTGGCAAAGCAAGTCGCATTGGTGAATTTTTGGTTTTGAGTCGCAACATCTACTGCCATTATAGTGGCAACTGACAAAAAGTTTAGTATTTCCCAGAAAATCCCATTTAAGTAGTCTACACGTACAAATAAATACATTTCTGCACAGCCTTCTTTTACACACAAGCTATTAAATTTCTCGATTGCACGTATATCTTCAGTAAATAGCGGCATGACAATAGTTCGTGTATCCAGGAAACGTTGCAAGGTAAAAGAGTGGCAGCATCTCAAGTGGTGTTCTTTTTAACTGTAACTCCCACCCTCGAATGAAAGAAAGCAGCAACAGGACAAATTAATCGAATCACTATGTGATCACTTTCGCTTTACGATTAACGCATATAGTACGTGCTGTTAGCGACAAAAAGTGCCAAAACATTTCAGTTCCGGCAACAAGCTGCATATTGTACATGGAAGCTGTACACACATTGCAGTTACCAAATCCACCGGGAGACACTTCCGGAAGTGACGACGTAATCCGTGACGGCGTCATCAAAATGGCCGCCATGCGACGTACTAAATGTCTATTATCTCCGGAACTAATCGATCAATCCTAACGTGCGACTTATCGTTGGAAAGATAATTTAATTTGCTAAAAGAAATGCCGTAAATCAATTAGTTTCTACATAATTTGAAGGAAAGCACATTTTGACGTTCTAAAATTGGCCGCCATACGACGTACTAAATCTCGTGTATCTCCGGAACTAATAGATCAATGTTAAAATGTAACCTATCGTTGGAAAGATAATTTAATTTGTTAAAAGAATTGCCAGAGCATATTTATAATTGTTGGCCGTATATTTATTAGTTTTTGTTTAATACATAGAAAAACATATTACAGTGTCATAAAAATGACGGCCATGCGATATACTAATCTGTAGTATCTCCGGAACGAATATACCAATATTATCCTGCGACCTATTGTTGGAAATATAATTTAATTCGCCAAAAGAACTACAAGCACAATGTATGCCGTATTTTTTTTTGTTTAATTCGAAGAAAAACGTACACATAATTATTGCCACTTTATATGTGTAATTAAAGTCGGTTTTATTCTAATTTTGTTACCTATAATGTATTCACTTGTGCTGTAATTGATAATATAGATCATAACACAGCCTTCAGTACATCGGCGAACTCATTCCGTGGAACAGGTATGTGTCATCTTTCACCGACCAGAAGGTATGTCTGTGACAACCAGTCTCAACCTAGAACAATCGAAGAATAAAGCAGAATAGGCTTGCCCGAGTCCTCCACATGTCTTCCTCGCATACCAATGGTAAATTACACCAGCGAAGAAAAATAATTGATGCACCCGTGGAAATGGTGGACTGGTCAAAAAATCAACCAGAAGCAAGACTGACCACGAAGCTAAAGTGTTATCTTGGGTAGCCTTTCATTCCTGTCAAAACATCCATGAAGGCTTCAAACGTAAACGCACGTCAATTCTCCTCCCACTACTAGGATGTGATGTGAATTCCTCATCCATGTTTCGTCGCGCCATGAACATTATCCATCACAAAGCTGCACATAGAAATGGCTGTCAGTAGTTATATTTTTGTCTCCGTAAGCCACGGCTCCGGCTCCTACTTACGTATTCCAGTCACGTACGCGAGGTCGAAGGTCAAGGTCACCAAAAAAAGTAACGTTATTCCTATCATGTACGAGAGGTCGTAGGTCAAGGTTACCAAGAAAAGTAACGCTATTCCTTTATATATTGTTATATTTCAGATTTCAACAATATGTAGGTTGTGTCAGAGTGGCCGAGTGGTCTAAGGCATCAGATACAAGTTCTGATCCTCAAATGAGGGCGTGAGTTCGAATCTCACCACTGACACATCTTTTAAATTTTTTTCGTGTATCGGTTATTTTTATCCCATTTCAATTTTGTAAGGATAAACTGGATTGAATAACGTTTCGATACTAAATATTATGTAAACAGTAAATAAAAACAATAAAAGACAAATACGT
This sequence comes from Lithobius niger, assembly GCA_023313725.1. Taxonomy (NCBI): domain Eukaryota; kingdom Metazoa; phylum Arthropoda; class Chilopoda; order Lithobiomorpha; family Lithobiidae; genus Lithobius; species Lithobius niger. The sequence goes on along the minus strand of JAHWFP010191760.1, from coordinate 7,040 downwards.
GAAGTAAATACAATTACAATCAATTTTTATTTACATACAGGATACAATATGTTACAAATGTTTCAATGCTTCTTTGAAAAAACGATCACTAAGCTGATTGTTACAATTGAATCCACGACCGCATCCGCTACCATTGACCGCTGTTTCAGGAAAAACGTTTGCTAGTTCGGATAAATCGTTCGTTCCAAGGGGATAGCATCTTATGAAGGGACAGTTTGGATTCAATGTCTTGTGATACAATGTAGGCAGATCAGTTATACTCCAAGAAAAAAATTTCCAATCACAATAGGAACAAACAACACAGTCGTTGTTATCTCGTGTTGCACGGAAAAGTCCTGCTCTGGCCATGTTGTGAGCTGATTGTTTACCATCCATAGACCAATTATCAACGAAAGTCTTTTCTCGTCCCATAGTTGTGAACAGATTCATGGAATCTGTGCTGTACATCAAACCGCTCCTCATTGTTCGAGCAACTTGTGATTGAATAACAACACTATCGGTTGATGTGGCTTTATTTATAATGTGTTGTAATGACCGTAAGGAACTGTAACAATGCCGCAGGGTAAGATCCACCTCTTGTCATCGTAAGCTGTTAAACAAATTTTTTTTTGTTCGATGGTAAATAACAAGTGATCGTAACTTCTAATGTTTGTCATTGAATAGGAAAACCGTTGTCGTTCCTGTAAACAATGTATGTAATCATCGCTAGTTGCGTGATTCCGTAAAACAGATTTCTTTATTCCTTTTCCAACCTTTTTTATTGTACTATCATACTCTATCATATACATTTTTGATTTCAGTCCAACAAACCTAGAAATGGGTATGGATCCAGTTTCATCTTTCATTTTTCCAGGAACTTTTTTATTTTCATTGGAAAATAAAAAATGATTGGTTGGATAATTGCTCGTGTCAAACAAATGATGTGATTCAGCCATGTCCCGATACAAATCATCAGTGAATACGTGATAGATGAACGAATCGGTGTCGGTCGTTAATAATTTACAATTACCACCATATTTTGGAATGATGTAATCGTAATGGAATTCGAACATCGATAATTTAGATAGGTCTAACACAGCAAATCCTAAGTGAACTGGCTTGTTTAATATTACTTTTAACCTGTGTAGTCTAAACAAACCTAACTTGCCAGTTAATGGATTGAAGTACGTGACTGAGGGTTTGGCTAATAATTTCCTCGTTCTAGCTAATGTTGTTGTCAATTTGATCGAGACATGTTTACGTACGTTCTCCAGACTCTTCCCATAAATACTGTTGTTCGCCAGTTTAAAATTATCACGTTCAAATTCAGTTGTAGCCTGCTGTCGTTTTTCAGTATTAAATTCAATAAACGGTTTCAACCAGGCTTTTTGTTTGAAAGTCACGACTCTGTGTATTTTCTTAAGCACCAAACCATGCGAGAGATAGAATTGCAAGTTTTTGTAGTGACAAACGTAATTTTTTCGGGGAAGAAAGTGTGAAACTAATTTTTTAGTCGAATTTGGTAATTTGAATAGTGCATGCAGCTCTTTGTTGTAAGGTGACAACATTTCGTAAGTTATTGTTAGATTTTCTGGTGCTAATGGATAATCGGAATGTTTGTCATGTAAGTATTCAGGATAATCCAAATCTACCTCTAAAACATATCCAGTATCATTTTCAGGTATATTTGTTACGTCGAGCGTAGCTATTTCTACAGCGGTTAACCAACGAAAACCTGAATATGGTAAGGCTTGCATCAAGCAAAAACCGTACAGATTATTTTTATCCAAATACTCTATGTATGACGTAGGTGCATCAGAGTTATAATTTGGCAGGTAAGGATTGTTAGCTTTTGCGTAACGATTCGATACTGTGGAGACACCACCACGTACCCCACGTTCGAACATCATGTACATATCGATATCCGTTAATAACTCAAGTTTTTCGTTGGTTAATTTCAAAGCTGCATCCCACGCCAAACCTGGAAGACTAAAGTAATGGACAGGGTCTAGTCCATAATATTTCAAGCACATGGCACGGTAAGCCTGAAAAATGTCACCCAGGAGCACCGCATCAGTTAATAAATAGCAATCATGATAATCACCCAATGTTTGACAGTCCAGCAAATTCCACACGTGTTGTGCGTATGTATATTGTTCGTCCGTGATGACACTGTCTGTTAATGTAGAATAGAATGAATCTTTTGGTGGAAGTTGTTGTTCGTCAAACTTGGAAAACGAATCAAAATACTCGTATGGATATTGACCTTTACGTGTGAGATCCTTGTATGTATTAGGAAAAATGGTTTGCATTAAAGGAAATTCTGTTACAGTTTTAACTAATGTGTCCAAAGAGGCAGGCAGGAACTGATAAGAATCCAAAAATAATAAATTTCTTATTTGTAATGATAGATACCGTTCCGTGTTCTTTGGAATAATTTTCACAGAATGGTCACCAAAATATGACAAAGCGCGTACGATTAGGTGCAAATCGTAGGAGCTGAGATTGTGGAATAGAATGGGTAATGTTGGTTTATATTTATACAACAAATTACAACGCTGATGCGCTGCTCCTCTGTATAAGCCAGAAATATGATCGTGGTCACGTACACGCATATCGTAAAGACCAAATGATGTGTTGCAAATATAACATTGTGTAGCTGCTCTGAAACTCTTTTCATCATCGGTCGTGTAAATCATAGGAGCGATTATAGACAGTTTGGACACAATTTCTGCTTGAACAAGTAACAGGCATTCAAAAAGTTTTTCCACACAATCCTCTCCCCTATACACTTTATGCGAATGAACTCTTCCCAAGTTATCAACAACGACGTAAGCAAACCCGCACGGTACATGCGTTTCTAATTTTTGTACATATGAAGAATTAGGGTCAGGTTGACAAGTACTCAGTTTAGGTAATACACATTCAAAGTCTGCATATACAACGTAGGGTGCTGGTAATTGCCTATCGTGATGACTGAATTGCATCGTTTGTTTTTTCGGGCATTTCTAGTCTTTGTAATTTGTTTTGTTTGCAAAGTGGTTCGTGTGCCTGTAATCTTTCTTTAGTATGCAAAGGGCAAATACAATACTGACAAACGTATCTGGTTGTATTACTGTGGGTGAGTCGATTAAAATCTCTAATCAAACAGTAATGTTTATTATCCAACAATAACAATTTAACAACCTGATCTGATTCCAGGTTGCTAATATGTAAGGGGAAAATCGTTTTGTTCTCATAACCATAAACGCTAACTGCGATGGTATTTTGTTTTTCAAAACGATTTATTTCAGAGAGTGGTGTGGGAAAACTGATTCCATCGAGATTTAATGTACCCAAGAACTTTTCGTATTGCTTGTAACGTGAGGGATGGTCAGAACTACTGACACGATGCAATTCAGCCAGTACGGAATATACAAAACAACGACTGTCACGACAATCTATGTTCAACAAAGCATGCTTATTAATTAAATAATTATCTAAATGATAACTGCAACCACCAGTGAGAGGAACGTAGTGACCAAAATGGATATCGCATTTGTCAATGGAACTTATTACCCATCCTGATCCATTTTTTTGATAAGATTCGAAGCTATTCAACATTTTTGTTAAAGCAGTATGAATAGCATTATTGAAGTCTAAAACAGATAAAACAGCAATGGGTGTACTGCATAAATAGATATTTGTAGTTTTTTTTTCGACGGGTGTTTCTTTAACCAAAGTAAGATGAAGACACATCATAAACTTAAATTGATTGTAACGTCGTTGCACATGATCAAAAAGTCTTAAAAGATGGGTTCTGATCATATCGAAGTAAGTTCGTATGTCATTAGTATCTTCCTGTTGTGCGTAGACATATCTCTGGAAAAAGTTTTGGAATGCACTCTCTTCCAGAATGAACGGAGGTGGAGGGGGTGATGATGGTGGTGGTGGTGGTGGTATCGCACGATGGGTAGAGTTGTTATGCTCTCGTAAACCTCTTAAGGTTGAAAAGGAAACATTGCAGGTAGAGCAATCGAATGTGCGTTTTTTTCGTCGATGTGGTAAAGTAACCACACATTGGTCCGGATGGTGTTTCCTTTTATGACGATATAAATTTTTTGCGTGAACATAAGTCTTCCCACAGATGTCGCATACAAAAGCCATTTCTAAAAATAAAAAGAATGGATTAGTAGATAGACCTCTCTATCCAGTAAAACGAATGGAATAGTAGGTAGACCTCTCCATCCTATATTTATAGGTCTCTCCCCTTACTACAATGAAATAAATAGACTGAATGAAAAAAAATCACATTTTATTCACGTAATTATACACATATTTTCCAGGATTAGAAATTTTCCTGAGACGGTTAACAATTTGTTTAGGTGTACAACCTTTACATCGCTCAGTAATATAATAGATACAAAAATGTCCACAGACTATAGTTCCAAATTTCTGTAAAGGGAAATGATTAAACCACCACCGCATTTTACATTTATTCAAATAATCTATAACAGTCTTATTCACGGGTGGCAAACCCAAGGGATCGAAATATTCTCCGCATCCAACGACGATCCAGTGAAGTCCACTGTGTGAATCTGGAGATACATTCATCACCATCCAGCCTCTTCTTGGTTTCTTCGGAAGCCGGTTGCTAGCGTAAACACCGATGAAGTTTCTGCACACTGGTGACAGTTTAGTTTCAATCTGTAAGGTATTCATTTTATTCAAAAGTCAGTTAAAACATTTCTTCTTTCGTCAATTTCCAGCAAAGCGTCCGTTTCTGAATAAATTATCAAGTTGACGTTTTCCGTCAGATTTTCGGAGAATCTCAATTCAACACGCACAACACCGTTACGAACGAGTGACACGTGGGAACTGTCATCAGCTGACTGGTCTGGAGTGAGATCGAAACAGAATAAAGTATGTCCAGACATCCATTCTTCGTAGGAAATTCCATTTCCAGAATTGTGAAATAACGTTCCGAGTCCCCCGAACATCGAAATGTAGGCTTCAACGCAGTTTTTGTTGGTAAAATCCATGCTAATTGGTTTTCCATTAATCATTTGTCCATCAACGGACACCGCTAATGAATTCAGGTTGAAATGTCTGAAGAACATAGAATCTGCTTTGTAATCCCCATTAAAGGCTGTATGTGTCACCATCCCTAGGACGATCCTATTCGGAATAACACCTTGGAACAAATTGTCGAATTGCGCCGATTTGGCATTGTTAACTATGGTGTGGACCTTAACGTCTGTCTTTTTAAAATGATACTTAGCAGTACCAGCACTCAGTGCGCGTGCGTGCGCTAACAAGATATTAGATGCAGGTTTCACTTTTTCTACAAGCAAGGCCATATCCACAAATTCGAACAGAGGCGCCGTAACACCAGCAGCAATACCTGCTTGCGTTACGTACAAATTAAATTTTGGATTGATTGGAACAAAACGCAGTTTTATTTCTACATTATTCAGTACGAGTTTGTCTTGCAAAGCAATGTCACAATGTAGTCGACCCAATAATTCAACTTCACGACTGCCTGTGATAGCTGCTGATCTGTTGCTGGCGTCTAACCACAGAGCAGCTGTCAGTTGCGTGTTTTTTGCGTCGGAACCGTAATTTAATAAAGTTTGAATGTAACTTTTATAGCCGTATTGACCTGTGCTACTGGAGGTTAGTTTTCCATTCATAGTCAAGTCCACTTGACTAAAAAGGGTGTTTAATAAAAGTCTGTTTGGCGTCACATGTGAAGACTCATCATTTGTTAGGTTAGTAGTTGAATTTTTTTTAACTTTAACTTTCAAGTACACCAGAGTATTAGCCAGATTTACATATTCATCTACTGATCCTGGAATTACGTAATCGATAACTTGATTGGCTGACAGTGTCG
>JAHWFP010191759.1:423-11546 GCA_023313725.1 Lithobius niger | reverse complement strand
CATCCAGACCGTGTCACTAGACATCAGTGGTGGTTCCAACGGTTTCAATGTACCAGAATTACTGCGGCTGCATTTGAACGCCTAGCAACTGTAAAACGCTGCTTTTCCCCCCGGGGGGGGGGGGGACCCGAAGATTAAAGTTTGGGCATTTAACGTCTTTGTGCGTCCGATATTGGAGTATGCAAGCCCAGTTTGGTCGCCTTTCCTTTTACGAGATATTGACCGGATTGAGTCTGTTCAACGTGGGTTTACGAAGTCCTGGATTGCGAAACGTCTCTTATATTGAACACCTTCGGATAACAGGCCTTGAATTACTTGAGCATAGGTGCCTCAAGACCGATTGGATCCTAACCTACAGAATTGTACACGGTCATCGAAAACGTTTGAGTTTGGTAGGGACCGTCCTACGCTCATTTAAAAATGAAGGACTGTGGCACAACGGCGAAAGTGTATGTTGATTTTGTAATTTAAAGTGCTGTTGTGAGCCCTCTAATACCCCGAAATGGGCATGCTTAGGCTTTTCTAAAAGGTGGCGATTTATTCTATCCATCAATCCTAACCTAAATTGTTTAACTTAGATACAAACACAATGCAATTACAATTACACATAGCATTGCAATGGCACTAGCCACTACTCCAATTACAGCTACACCTTAAAATGTACAACAGTCCCTATCTAAGTGAAACAATTTCGGTTAGGATTGATGGAAAGAATAGATCCAAGATTTTTAGAAAATACTAACTTTTGCCACTACGCCATTAGAACTTCATCTTTAAGTGAGCGTAGGTCGGTCCCTATCAAACTTAAACAATTTTGGTTAGGATTGATGAAAAGCATAGATTTCCACCTTTTAGAAAAGCCTAAGCATGCCCATTTTGGGGTATTAGAGGGCTCACAACAGCACTTTGAATTACAAAATCAACATACGCTTTTGCCGCTACGCCATTAGCTCTTCATTTTTACAAGAGCATAGGACGGTCCCTATCAAACCATAACAATTTCGGCTTGAATTGATGGAAAGAATAGATCCCCACCTTTCAGAAAATCCTACGCATGCCCATTTCGGGGTATTAGAGGGCTCACAATAGTACTTTGAATTCGAAAATTTAAGTTTTAGGCCACCATCTTGGAATTTTCTGGGATCAAAGCTCTGTTATTTATAGTTTTACGACGTTCAAACATAGGACATAAAAGGTACCAAATATATGCTGTTCTACAACTTCCTAACACATCTTCCTTTCAAAAAATGCATATACTCGGCTGTACAGTCAAAAAACATGAAAATAAGCTACATTTACGGCTGCCATCTTGGATTTTCACAAAATGCTCAAGATTGCCACAGTGGCATCACCCAGATTTGGATTCAGCATAAAATTTACATGTAGAATCGATTGAAAACCATTGTATATACCTCCGAACAAGGTTTACGACAAAAATGGCACTTTGGCACTGGACTATAGTGGATGTGAATGGACGATTGTGTGCGCATTTTCACGCAATAAACTTAGGCGTTAATATAGCACACTGCACAAGTTACATCGTTCAAATTAGTAGATGGCCGTACTTCAATTCTTTCTGTGAACGTGCGTTCAAGTAACGTATAAAACTATACAGTCAATAATTACCCTTTACGGGTTTAAAAAATGGTTGTTAGCATTTACATACGGAGAACGAATTAGTTGCACTGCTGCGATGTTACTCTTTACATCAACGTTTTCGGGTAGTTTACATAGAGCCTGCATCATTGTAAATACATGTCGGCCAAAAAATGCAAGTTAAACAAGATTTCTATCGAAAAAACACCATTCAGTTGCTTGCTGCGAATTAGTAGTTACGTAGCTAATAGCGATTGACGAATTCGGACAAAACAAGCGACGAACCAAGATGGCGGCGCTCATCTCCCGTTAACGTGCTAGGTTGCCACGGAAACGTAAGAGAGTGCGTTGACGTGAGCAGACAGGGAGTTTCTTTTCCATCCCCACCCCCTTCAACTGGCTGGACGCACGGAAACAGCAGACCTATAAAAGATCGTCAAATGTAGTAAAGTGGGATGCGCTAGGCATCCTACCATTTATCTCGGCTATCCAGATTACGTTTGTCACTAGTTTAACCTTTAGATAGATAGAAGCGCCATATTGTGCGCTTCGCTGACTCCACTAATGTCGAACCATGCTTCATGTAATTTCTTTGATTCCAAGAGCATCACAAAATCGACGTGCTGATTATTTCGACGCAAACTAATTGCAAATGTTGCTCCGAGTTCGTCCATCACATTCATCAGCAAGCCTGCATTTCATCTGCAACCATTCGTACTTTGAAATGCAATCTCAAAGTTTGCAAATCATCACACGTGTCAACAATGGCTGTCCCGAAAACAAAGTGAATTTTGATTTCCTACCGATTTTGACATCCATATATTATGATACGACGTGTTTCTATTACTTCGGACTGATGCAAAACATGACGTCGTAGTTTTATCAGGCAAAGTTTACTTTGGAAGGTCAAAGTCGGTTCAGGCATAGTCATAGGGTCAAAAAAACTTTGACGTTATTTTTTCAAGTTTTTCGCGTATTCGAGGGTCATAAAATCAAGTTACTGCGACAAAAATAGGCTTAACGGAAGCGCAATTTAATTATTTTTCATTTGGTCCTACTCCCATCTTTGTAGGTGCCTGGGTTCAAGAGGAGTAGACGTACATGTACGCAAACATGCACGCACGTCGTATGTTTTTAATGATTTTAGATAGATGGATCTTTGACACCATCAACAGACGTTGTAAGCTCACATGGTCGCATGACGTCTTGTCATGTGACCAATGTAAATTAATAAAGAGGGTTACGCTTAGGGTTCAATTCTGACGAATAGTTTAACCACAGTCCAGTGTGGACCCACTTATAACATAACTCCATACGCCTTGGGTGTGACAGGTTAAGTTTATTACATCAATCATTCACGTTTCTCAAGAATGGACGTGCGCGGATTGAGCGAGGAAAGCAAGGGACTTCCACGTGAAGTAAACCTTTTCAACGCGTTCTTCGCTTGGCTCCTCAATCTTTCATTTGGCACGACCCTTACCTTCGCAGGGGCCTTAACTTCTGGAAGAGTACGCGTACAAACATGCAAACAAACTAATAATGCGTCACGAATGATGTATACCACACGCCATGGCTGTTTGCTGTGACGTTCATATCACGTGACTGGGCTAGTCCAACCAGACGGCCAAACAGCCGTTGTTCTCGTTCGTCATTGGCTAACTCATGGTGACGTCACCGCAAACAGCCATTGCGCATGGTTTAGATGGAATGCAGGAGTGCTGAGGAACGTGAAGAACGAACTGTGAGCAACAATCGAACCTTCTAGAACTTTCCATTTCCCATAATACCCTAGTTATTTCGCGGTTGTCAGGGGTGACCAAACAGTATTTAAGAACCGGGGCTAGCATGCAAAATCAGTTAGGCTTCTAGCCAGCCACCCGGCTGGTCCTCCTCAACCCCTGCTAGGTCTGTTGGTTAGGGGAATTTTTGCTACTAAGCCTTTAGTATGACGGTTTTTATGAACACTGGTTAGGGTTAGCTTCCAGGGTAGGCCCAAAGTAGGCTGGTTTCTTCAAACCCAAACCCAAAGTTCTGGCCCTAATATCTCCCACTGGGTCTAGTTCTCTCTCCCATTAGTTTGCTGTTTTCGCGTCATTAGCTATCCTTACTTTTACGAAATGAAATTTACTACAATGAAAAATCATCAAACATGTGTTGCTTAACTCCCTGCATGTAGCACAATCTAAATCGACCCGCGATCGGATACCATATAGCCTCAGCACCGCAATAACCGGCCTCACAAGCGCTTGAGGGGTTCAAATTATAATGCAGTGCCCTTGCATCTTGCTTTAACTGCAACCGATCCATGCCCAAGCCTCATGCTCCCATGGGTAGCAAAGTAAATTCGCTATCAGAATTGTTCAATATTTGACTAAAATCATCGAAGTTTGACTCCGAACCGCTGAAGCTTTTTAGACTCTTTCTTTTCGGAAGTCTTGCTTCTCTTTTCCATTTGTTCATCTTCTGTGAATTAAAATCTCAGGTTGCTGTACATTTTTTGGAGTTGGCGATGGCAATGCAAATCCGTAACACGAATTCGTAAATGCGCCAGCAACACGTGGATTTGCCACAAATCTTGAACACTTCTAAAATTCAAATTCGCACCCTGTCCTTGGTCTAGAAGAGAGACACGCCGGTGTTAAAGATCACTCCGAAGGAGAACCGTGAAGCACCTCCGGTGATCGGGAAGCTGCAAATTTGCAAAATGCACAGGTCGAATTACATTCAGCAGTAATGGGGCGACGCGTGGCGCGGGGCTATTGGAAGATGGGCAATCTATCCGAAACCAAACAACACCGATTGCATCATTAAAATTCATGGAAAGCTCGGTCAGCTTCGGGTGTGGAATAGGAAATCAGAGCGAGCGCAACTCTCTCTGGTCCCCACCCCCCCCCCCCACCACCACTCACCGCCCTCTGCCATCTCGCCTCTGACCCCTCCGGCCTCCCTTGCTTAAAACCCAGCCGCATCTCCACCCACATGCAACGCCTCTAGGCTAAAGCGTGGTTAAATCTACTCCCTGGCCCCTCAAAACAAAATAAACAGCAAGGGCCCAAGAACTGAACCCTGTGGTACCCCTCCTCTTGGATGCTTCCCTGCGTAATGTCACGTATGTCATCTCGGTTACACGACACATGCGACACAGAGTCACAATATTATTGTTTTCCTGCAAAAAAAATTGATAGAACAAAAAGTTACGCAGTGCTCATGATATCGGTTTGTCAAGACTCATTTTGTTTTGTCCGAAAACGTGTGACTACAGAGACCGTTTCCAACGCTCTTTTCATTATAGATAACCGCCGATCTGACTACATTTTCCTCATTGTATTCGATTTGCCCGTGCTGCAGCTGGCTTTTTCCAAGGAGGTGTGCAAGGACAAAATATTGGGCGCCTCCTCAACAAGTTAACAATTTGAAATTTTGGGGCAAAATTACTCCCAACCCCCAACAAAATCATGTGTTGAATTTCATCCTATTTGGGCCCCCTGCCTTCTGCACTATATCCCTAATTGCGGCACTGCGACTTTGCAAGGGTTTAGTTTTTTTTTTTATTTCCCTCAAATATTGTAAGGCCTAAATGTTATGGCAAGTTTCATATCTGCGACATCCTTAAAGCAATGTAGTTCCATTTTTTTTTCAATTTTTACCCAATAAATAATTAGAGCTGATTATTATAAACTAAACCACAACTCAACGGCGTAACAAGTTAAATTAAATAAGCAGGAGATATCCGTGAGGTGTAGCCGATTTACCGGGGATATTCGCTCGTCTGCTCGAAACGGCTAGTTCAATCTCAGGCGTGGAGGGAAATCAGCACTCGCGCTTGCGGCGCTCGTGCGGTTTTCCTCCGCACCCTCGATTGGACTAGCCGTTTCGAGCAGACGAGCGAATATCCCCGGTAAATCGGCTACACCTCACGGATATGTGTTTTAATGCTAAGGTGTGACGTCAACCTAATTTTATCGTGTTATTAGAGTTTTTTAAAGACTTGTTTCAAGAATTTCAGATTATTTTTACATGCGACCTATGTAAATTCCTGAACGGAAGTTCCGGTTTAAAAACGTGGTTGGAAGCTTCCTGTGTATGAAGGCCGACCGAAGGGGAGAGACGCTGCGTAATACCGATGTTTGTGTTTAAGGTAAAACTGTATTTTTTTCTACTTTAATAGTTTAAATAAGATGAGTGTATAAAATGCGCTATTCGCTTGAGTCTCGTAGGTTTTTAGGTGTGTTTAGGAAGTGTCAGTAGCCTAGTTTTCGTACCGTCGGAACGAAAGATTGCCGGGTTGGGCCATTCCTCCATGGGTAGGGGTCTAGCATAGTACGCGAGTTTTTTTTTTCCGTGTTAGGCTAGAAAGAAATATGTCGCAGGTTGTAAATATGCCTGTTTATGCTGGTTGTATTTGTGTTGTGTACGGTAATTTTACAAAGTCGGGTCATATGTCACATGGTGGAGCAGGGGTTGTGTAGACCCGCCTAAAAAGTGTTAGATTATCAAAAAAGTGTGGGTTATCAAAATTAACCCACTGTGACGTGTGTGAGTTTTCACATTAACCGCATATAACGACTACACTTTTAGCGTGAGGATGTATTAGCGTGACGTCACCACCGTCCATTAAACATTAATAACCGATATTCTGAAAGGTGACGCTCTAAGCGATCATACTTACTACTAATTTTCAATTGTCGTAATAGATTGCCACGTCTACATACAGAAAACCAGCTACATCGTTTGCTACACTCAATCCACTGGCGTCTATCCATATTTCATAAAATTAAATTGACATCCAGATCATCGCGAAATCGATGTATACTGCCTATCAGCATGTAAGCTAACTCGAGTTATTTCCCACTGCTTACAGCTCACAGTTCATTGTCACATTGCTTACCTTTAGACTACTAGTGTAGTAAAAAAAAAATTATCGCTCTCAGGTTGGATAAATAACTAGCTCTTCGTTTCATACTGCTTTCAGTAGCCCTCTTTCGATATAGTTAATTTTCTACACAGTATTTAATCACCAGCAGAGCCGGATTAAGGTTACTCGAGGCCCTGGACAAAATTTTTTAGCCCCCCTCCCACCCCTCACCTCCCACTCCCATAATTCTTTTCCACGTAAACAAGTCCTTATGTAGATAAAATGAAGAAAATTGTGGGAAGGTGACGAATTTTTGTATTTTTGAATTTAACTTGTCAGTACTATTCTCATCTTACCTTTTAGGATTTTACTGCTCAATATTTTCTCCTTATCCTGCCCAATTTTTTTTTTTCAGTTTTGATTTTCGAACATTACGAGAGAGATTTTGTTAAGCTGAAAAACTTTTCAGCAGGGCCGGCGGGCCCTTTAGAAATTTGGGGCCAGGGAGATGTTCCTAACGTCTCTGCCTTAATCCGGTCCTGATCACCAGAGAGCGCTGTCGTCTTTACAGAACAGCGTCAATAATGGCACGCTGGCAACGAGGCTAATATGTAGAGCCGGTCGTTGAGATAGCTGCAAGGGCCACTGGATACAAATGAAGGTTAAAAAAAAAACCAACGGTGTCTTTAGCCAAGCCCATGCGGTGAGAGCGGCGTTCTTATGCCTAAAAAAGTTGTTTTGCCCAATCCCATACTCTGCGAAAGATACATTAATTCAATACATACGCAGGCCTATTTACGATGCCTTTCGGACTTAAAGGTTTGCATCCGTATTATTTATCACCTTTTTAGCCCATTTGCCTTTCCGTCTTGTTTATAAACATATGTTAAGGTTATAATCCGGAAAGGAAAACACTCCACTTGCTGAAAAGTGCAGCAACTGTCAACAAATCCCAAAAACGAGCATTTTTTAGGTCCAAGAAGCCGCTCTCACAGAATTGGCTTCACAAACTAACCTCCGCGTATATCCTGTGCCCCTTGCAGCTATCGCAACGATTGGTTCTAGACTGGAAGTGCGCAGTTATTGTGCACTGCTCTAATCAGTGGGTTCGACAAAGACTTGACTAGTGTGCTTGATTTATTGATTTGCCTTTGATTTACTGGCATACTTTGATTTACTGATTTACGAGTGATTTGTTGATTTACATTGCTTTACTGATTTACAATGATTTTCTGTTTTAGGATGATTAACTGATTTACACGATTCGCAAAGAATTACTCTTGATTTACCCGGATTTACCTCTAATTTACTAATTTGCTTCTGATTTATTGATTTACAATGATTTCCTGATTTACACGATTTAAAGTGATTTCCCCTTGATTTACTGATTTATTAGTGATTTACTGATTTGCTTCTGATTTACTGATTTATTGATTACTATTGATTTACCCCCCGTAAATCATACGGTGTCATGATTTATACGCTAGTCGTAGTCGGACCACTCGGTGGGTTCATTTCTTAGAAAGTTAAGCTTGTTGCAGACTGCTCCGTTCCGTTCCGTTTCGTCACGTCACGTCGCAGGCCGTCAAATTTCTGTTTAGATTAAAAGCACGTAAATTAGTGGAGCCACATATACTTCTCCGTCCCGTTCTGTGACTACCCCTCGGCTGACGGACGAAATTGTGTCGAGGCAGATTCTTTCAGTCAAAAACTGATCGCATCGGAGAAGTGTACGCACCTGCCGTCAGTCGACGGCCGTCGTCGTCCGTCAAGCGCCAGCGCAGAAAGCCTTTCCCCTACTAAATAGAGATGTGAACCTATTTCAGTTGCCTTCTGGGATTAAAGGTAGGCATGCCCGGGCGTAGAATTAATGCCTAATTTGCTACGACTTAATATTTCATTACCTACTTAAGGTCACTACAAGTCCTTCTTCATTTGCATTGCCAATTTGGGCAAAAGTTTAGCGGAGCCGACTGAAACTTTTAGCGACGGAAGCAATGTGCGCTGGACCATCCGTTGCCGTCAGTCGTCGGAACGAAACGGAGTATTACTCTTGATTTACGCGGTTTATCTTGAGTCCTGCAGGTATTTTATGAGCGGCTACGTTTTCCTGGAGGGGGCGGCATTAATCGACGGCCGCCATTATTTTTGTAGCCATCTTGGATATCAACAAGGCACTCTGCTATCAAAAATATACAATTGATTATCTGTGCCTTTCTGGACGAACTCAAGATAGGCCCCGGACACTATAGTGTGCGACAATCTTTAAATGTGAATTCCGATAACGCTAAAAGAAATTTCGATTCTAAATTAAGACAAAATTAATACCGTAAGTGCTCAAGGATCAGCAGCAGCAGCAGCAACAAATAAATTTTATCGTAACAATTAAAAGTAACGTTTTTTTTCATGTTTATGTTTACTAAGCCTATTAGGTCCTTACACCATTCGCTCACTCTAAAGCTAAACTTACACTACTTAAAACCTCCCAACCAGACAGCCATTAAACAACCAAACATCACCCGAGCAATCCCGGTCGCACCCTGGAAGCGAGGCGAGAAAGCAGTGAGACGTTACCTTAAAAAACTCACGATCCGGAAGTCACCCGGTTTTTTTCATTCTTCGTGCACGTGTGATGTCTTATTTATTTATTTATTTATTTATTTATCACACTTACAGGAGTCTAACAGCCCACACGCTATGCACTCCTACGCTACGCATGTGATGTCTTTGCTACAGTGCACAATTCTTGTTGCACGTGATATGTATTTCAAACTTTCATCGAAAACAGTTCATACTGGATGGGTGAAATGAAGCACCCCGTGTTTCAGCTAAACCCGTATAGTTTTAAACCTACTAAGCTACATTCTTAATTTCGAGGCCTAGCCTCGAAATTGGCAGCTATTAACGATAAAATAGCTTATTTGCTTCGTAGAATTAGGCTTTCTGAGCTGAGCTGAATTGCTTCAAAGTAAGCTACAACAATCATTGCGTGCGCGGCCGTTCATATTCAAAGGGTTCAAAGGGTTTAGCGAGCGTTAACCGCACCCGGTCATCTGCCCGACGAAGCCCTAAGGCCTTTCCTTTCCTTTGATTTTATTAAGGCCTGAACCATGAGTCGAACGCCCCAGCCAACCTTAGAAACTAGTACACAACCGCACAACTACACAACTACACAAGCTCAGCACCACACCAACACCATGACTACTGTACACCAGGAGCCGCGCACTATTCCCACTCCACCATCAAGGGCCACCGACAGCACACTCACCACAGCAAGGCCCACAAAATCTCAGTATCCTATATATCACTACAGCATAACACACAGCCCAGGGTAATCTTTACAGCTGTCGTCACCTGCACCACTGCACTGAACCATACTCCGCAACACCGTGCAGCAGGCCTCGGTAAATGAACAACAATTATAATTGCAACAATTATAACGATAATGAACCTCATTTTGTTGTGGAGTGTGCCATTGTCGACGGTTTGACTTTCGCTGATGAGCGGAGTTACTTGCTTACTGAATGCTGGGTTTCTCAGTGATTGGATTTTTTTTATACTTCAGTCAAACTTCATTGTGACTTTTCCGAGTCTGCACCAAAACACCCGTAGGAATGTCCCGATTGCCGGCCAGGGATGGATGGCAAGGGCGAGAAAGAAGGGTAGGAGGCAGACTGTCACATTTCTGGGGGGGGGGGTACTTCGGGAAGAGAAAGGCGTAGGTGGGGGGGGGGGAAGCATTAAAACAAAGCCCAAACACGTAAGGTGCCGGGGACCTACACACCTCGCATTGCACGAGTCTGGGAGGGGGTGCAGTTCGGTTTGGAGGGTGTTGGGGGCAAAGACGTGGGTAGAGGTGTATAGGAGGGGGGAGGGGGGAGGAAAAATTGACAGCGCCAGTTACTTTCCTAAGACGACAAAACACCGGGAAAAGCTAAGTTCTGAAAATTCAATCATCGCGCAGCATGCACGGGTCCAGCTAGTTAAGACAAATTAAAACTGACAAAATCCTGTTAGGCGATTACCGGTCACAACGTATACAAACACACTTGATTTTGGACGTTCTATAATCCTGTTGGTTGGCCAAATTCAACGCGCGTTTGATCGATGCCCTTTTGCCCTCACAGAGGGCGCTCGAAATGTGTGCGTGTTCTCTCACGAGCATTACGTCATAATAATTCCAGCAAAAAATAAAAAAATCAGTACTAAACATTGGCTAAGCTCGTATGTTAAGCCAGCAAAACAGCACTTTATAATTAGAGTATGATTTATTTCGCTTAACGGCCTGGCGTTTTTTATAACTAAAATATCACAGCCATTCAAAACACCCCCAACATGCGTCCTGTATTACCCTTTTATCCCACCCCCACTCAGAAAACTAGGGATTAGAGCGAACTGTAGGGAGGGGGAGAATCGAATGTTTACCCATACTCCCTGCAAGCGTGGAAAGAAATAGTCTTGTCTGTTCCTGCTATTCCGTTGACGGCCTTCGCTAGGCAAGCGTCAAATTTTAAGGCAACTGGCCGACGTTGGTATCGTATCTGAATCGGCAATAAAATAATTAATTACAACAGATACCGATACCGCGCTTTGGTGTAAATAGCTTCAGCATCTCGAATTTTCGATAAGTTTGGAACCAAATAAGATATAGGCATGCAGTTTGCGGCGTTTT
>JAHWFP010191758.1:458-17750 GCA_023313725.1 Lithobius niger | reverse complement strand
CATAGGACTGTGAACCTACATAATGTTACACCGTCTTATTAACTGTCTTATCTTCATCTGTACCTGTTTTCTAGAGCAATTTTATTTCTATAAATTTTCACATTAAAAATTATCAAATTTACCATTTCCAATCAGCCGTTAGTTTAGCCAAATTGACACGGCTTAGTTTATCGTATGACCATTCTTCACATGCATAAGCTGTTTCAATCCCATTTTTGCACGCACTGGCTAACAATCGCTGATTTCGTTCGCTTTGCTCACTCAATCAACGCATCCCCTTCAGTTGTTTTGTTTATCCCCGCATCTTCCCCTCAATTTTTCAAGATTTCGTTGACATTTAGTCATGCAGAAACCCCCGAAGGTCGCTGTTACTAAAACAGCAGAACGCGAAGCATTTTATTTTTGGGTTTTTAACAAAAACCCGTTAGCTCGTGGATGTTCGTATTGTTGCGTAACCATCACGTAACGTGCATCCCTTTAATCTTACGCAATCCATGGCAACGTTAATGTTTCCTTATTTTGTCGTTCGTTACAGTTCAGTTTTTAGTTCGTCCAGGCTTTTACAATAAATCTAAGAACCAGTGTTGATTGTTCAAGCGACTGTTGCTTGAAATCTTTGGTTGCAACTTGGAAAAGAAACGAAATTAGAATTCGCCGGTGGCGAATTTCAAAACCCTCCCACGCATTTTCCTGACCCCTACAACCCACAAACCAACAAAAGGACCATCCTCAGATCACCATGCATCAGTGTGCAAAAGTTTAAGTACGTATAGGCCTCTCAATTTTGCGCTAGCCATGAGCAAAAAGTCTATGGCACTTCACATGGGAAAAATCTTATTAAACCATGCGCAATGGCTGTTTGCCGTGACGTCACCATGAGTTAGCCAATGACGAACGAGAACAACGGCTGTTTGGCCGTCTGATTGTACTAGCCCAGTCACGTGATATGCACGTCACAGCAAACAGCTATGGCGTGTGGTATAGACAGTACCATAAAAACAACGTTATTGACGGATCTTTCTCTCAATGAATGGTGGACGTTGAACCTTTAACTTTCATATTTTCTTTATCCCTGCACCTTCCACTTACATTTTCCACAATTTGAAAGATTTCTGTCGCATTGGGATTTATCCTCAACATGCCAAAATATGCTTTTAGTTACTTACAGTTAAGACACATGTCTGCTGGTGAGGCCGCCATTTTATCATTAACAATCAATTTTTTAACAATCGGATGTTTACAATGGGATGATCGACTATTACCTGGCGGCGACACACTGTGTGTGTGTTTAGATAATGTTTTACCTTCGTGCTGCTTTGAAGGTAAAACAGCAAACAACAAACAAGAAACTAATAAATCCTAATCAAATCAAAGTCTGAATCGCGCTCCTTTCTGTCGCTCAGCCATTTAAGCCTTGTTACTTATTTGTTTTCCTTTAGTGGTTGCTATTTACCATTATTTCTCGTGACTTTGGTTTCTATTCTACCAGTATTTATTCTGTGTATTTCCCGAAAAAAAATGTTTTTGTGTTGGTTATTAAAGACTTAGTGGCCTTTCCAGTTTTGTTGCTTAAAAACAAATTTGTTTCATTATTACAATTATTCCTGTTTGCTGGCGTAGCAACAACGACTTACGAGGAAATTACTATTGTTTGCTTTCATTCCATTAATAACATAATTTATCAAGACGGGAATTCCCTGCTTCTCGCCTGGCTACCGTCACCAGATCACGCAAATCTTGTTATGTAAGATCAGAACCTGTTATCTTAGTAACGAATAATTATTTATTTGCCATCAGCATTGAAGACACCCTTGTGTAACATTCAAGCTATTCGTAAGTAATCAAGTTCGCAAAATGATTAATTGAAACTGCGGCGCAGCTTCAGACTGTAGCCTATATCATTACTGTATTGTACACCACTAGCGTATTCGGCTTCTGGCTTCGGCTTCTAACAGTCATATTCTCATATTAACATATTTTTAGCCTACAGCATTATGACACGTTTGTAAAAAAGTATGATTATTTAATTTTATGAACACGCTGAGTTAAACATTTACTAAGCTTAACATAAAACAAAAAAAAAGACTTCAATTAAAAAAAAATTTTGGTATAGTTGGCTTTGGTTTCGAGGGGGCACCTTTTGTGCCTTTACTCCAAAAACAAGCGGCTACAGCGACTGCCTAGTCGCACCGGTCTTCTGTACAGTTCCTCCACTTCCAATGTTGAGGCGCACACCTCTATCATGCACTACAACAGCTATCTGTATTATACTAATCTAAAAGCAGTAGCCATCACAATTGCCGGTTAAAAATGTGTTAGAGCTTTAGGCCTATTTTACATTTTAGGCGTAATTGTCAGCTTTTAGGCCTAATTTTAACCAGCAGTTTTAAATTCGCAAGTAGCAACTAACGGAGATATGGATTGTATAGTAAGTCTATTCATTTTTGCAACACGGTGCGCCTTCAGGCACACAGTTACAGTGTTACAACGTAACGCGCAACGCAGCCTATATAGATCAGTGGTAGAAGGGAAGTGACGAGAGAGACGCTGTTGATGAAGCCAACAGCGACTCGTAGCAACTTGACGTTGCCACGGTAACATGATTTTGAGGCCTAATTTTCATTTTTTAGGTCTAATTTAAAAAATGCACTTTTAATTTCGTAAGTAGCAGATAGGCCTAATGGAGAATTTGGTTCGACGGTAAGCCTATTCATTCATGCAACAATGCGACGAGACTATTTAAACGAAGCTAAAATCCATTTGTTTTTATTGAGGATTTTAATTTAGGATTTTAATTCGACGATGAAATGTTATTATTTAATTTAGTTACGTCGAAGAAGTCTATTAGCTATGAGGAAGTAACGATGTTTTAATTTGCCATGTGATTTAACTAACTTCTCACACTTAATCTAACGTTATAAGCAATGGTCGTCAATATCTAGTACCGTTGCGAAGTTGAAAAAAGCGACGGACGGAAAAGGTCGTTGCAATAGTCTTCTCAGCCGGCATGGCTGCACAGAAGACTAAAACTATTAACCACAATAACCTGTAACAAACTGTTTATTCTATAAAAAACATGCAAACATAGAAACATGCAAATTGCCCTTACACTCCCTCGTCAAGCGAGGGTCGTGGGGGGGGGGGAGGGGTTATATAGGAGGTGATACCAAGCCCCCGTCACCTCTCTAAAACAAACATGTTGCAAATTAGACTAATTACACTTTTAGTCTTGTGTTATATTTTCACGTTTTCACGTGGAAATTAACTGGTGAAGTTGTCAGCTTAAAGGTATTATGCATTCCTGTTTCTGTATGACTCAGTTTTGCGACATTAGTTCAAACGTATGTAAGTGTTGCCATCACAGTCATTTTCTTGTTTTTTCTTTTGTGCAAGATGATTTTGCGACATTAACTCTAGCCTGCGTAAATGTTGCAAACGCTATTCTCAACGGGTCGTAAACATACTGGAGGGATTTATGTGCCTTTAAAGTTCGTTTTTCGTATCTTAACAATGTATGAAAATCCTCACCTGGCGTTCTCCTTCTTATTTGTTATCATCAATTACGTTGTATTGTTAGGAACACTGGGATGAAGAGCTGCCCCTATATATTCTGATATCTAGACACAAGCTAGTGTGTCGCGCCAAGTTAGGCAACAAACATCACAACAAACATCACATTAATTCAATTGTCGAGGTTGTAAACCATTGTAGCGCGACGCCATTGCGTCAGTGTCTTATATATCTTGAAGCATAGTTGGGCACATTTCAGGTACTTGGGGAAAAATGCGGCACAAAAGCTTAAATTGTGCTGAAATCGAGAGCAATGACCCACCTGACAAAAATTAACTCGTGTTTGAATGCCAGCTATGCTGCTTTCAATGCAAAATCTGCCCCTCAATAACGTTCAAAATATGTTACTAACTAGCTAGCTAGCTAGATAGTCCGCTCATCCCCATGTTAAATCCCATAGGGTGATTATTCATAGCTACCGAGATAATGGGAAGGCTTCCAGCTATGAAATTGGACGAATGGGTGCACTGTAATACGAACTGCGTGCCTTTTATGGTTTGGAGCTTTGAGGCGTAACAGGGATGGCGTGGGAGGGCAGGTAAGTACGAAAATATTGTTATAACCATTGTTAGTATTGTCGGCATCGTCTCTCATTGGACGGCCAAAGTTCCGACAGTGAGAACGTGTATACTGACGTGCGTTCTTTGACACACACTAGTGTATCACGATAAATCTAAACAACGTTGCAAAGAAATTGTATTCACGTCCAATTCACCAAGTGTAAAAACAAAGCAAAACAAACAAAGCCAAAAACTGGTGAAGAGGCCACCAAGTTGAGAGTGGTTCGGCCCTTCAAAGGAGTGATATCAACACACCAAAACTAACTAAATACAACAAATTACAACAAAATTAAAACCAAACCAAAAGCCAATAAAGAGGTGACTAAGTTGAGAATGGTTCGGCCTATAGGCAAAAGGTAGTAGCAAATTGTTGAAAACCAATTTCTTGTTGACGTGGCACTTTATTACTCATCTGCACGGTAGTGGAATTGAGTCAATACACAATTAAAAAAAAAGGAGTGATTTCATATCAAAAACCAAAACTGGTAAAAGGGGCCGCTAAGTTTCGAATGGTTCGGACCTTCAAAGCAGTGATATCAACACATCAAAACATTCGTTAACTTAATCGCACCGAATAATACTTTGGATGTTAAATGAAAACTTGAATATTGCTACCGAAAGTAGCAATGTTCTAGTTTTCATTTAACCTTCGAACTATTAAGCGGTGCGATTAACTTGGCGAATGTTTTGGTGTGTTGATATCACTCCTTTGAAGGGCCGAACCATTCGGAACTTGGCGGCCCCTTTTACCAGTTTTGGTTTTTGATATGATTACACTAAACAATCAATGTCTGAGAGCTCTTGTGAGGCTCTTACATTGTCACACCTTTTGCAGATTGTTTTTTTTAAAGAAAAAATGAGAGAGGGAAGAAGCAAGATGAGCAAGCTGAGGGCCGCCATCTTTGTCACTAATGGCAAATTCCTGATTAGAATATATAGATAGTGCCACTCTTCTCCGACAAAGCTAAACATTTGGCTGAAACTAGTACCTGCTTTCAACGATTTACCACCAGAGGGCGCTGTCGTCAAGTAACAGAAAGCGCAAAGCATCATGGGGAAAGAAACTATTTAGCATCACTAAAACAAATTGATCCGATAAGAATATACAATTAATCGTTTAGCAAATATCATATGTCAGATTAGGACACTCAAATAATTTTAAGATAGATCCGAACTGTCTGATCACGTTTTACTTTTTTTAATCCAACATTCAGTTTTGACCCGGATTATAGTTACGAATGGCGCTAAGTATAACGCAGTTTTCTGTTTCGAGAAGCGTGCTAGCCTAAGTGGCCACTTTGGCTTTGGCTTTCGGGGTCCACGTTTCTTGTAACGAACTGAATACTGTTTCCATCGAACACATACTAAGTTCTTCAACTTCGGATGTTGCCCACGCACTAGTATTTCATCAATTTCCGAAGGTGTTGTCGCTATTGCCATGGTTACCATGATAACGATGTCGCCATTTTTTATTTCGATTTTCACCTCCTACGAGCACCTAACAAGTGCTGCTTTCTGGTGCCGTTGATGGAAAGCAGGTATTATTTTATTCCTTGTTTTCAGAAAAGCGTCGATACCTGCTATCTACCCTGGCAAAGCCTTTCTCTCTTTCTTTACGAAGAAGTTGAAACAAAAGTAAACTTTTAATAATGCTAATTAACTGTCAGCTGTTTTTACATTTGTCATTTGCCTGCAATTTTCCTCGTAAGAGAGGATAGTGTAAACTGACGTTCTACCGGAAATTCTCGTCGACTCCTACCAACTCTAATTAAGAACGATCGTCCACTGAATCATTATCTGCGTAGTTGAGTGTGACAAGAGTGACAACGATCGATGGACAAGAGAAGCAGGAAACGAGTGGACATTGTGTGAGAAATGACTAACGGCTTAACCCCGAGAATAAAACGTAAGCCAGTTAAAGGACCCATCATACTACAAGTCTTTCTTCTTAAGTCTTCCTAGACCTCAGGCTAAGTATATAGACATTACTCCCTTCTGTTTAAACACTCAGCCAGCCTGAGTGACACCGGACTATCCCTGAAAAGATCACGAACCCCAACATTAAGATACTGCTATCACTACTTTATATGCCCACCCTAGCTTTTCACGCTGCATGTACGTTGTAAGCATTGAAGTATGTTTGAGGCCGTCTTTTAATCGTACCACACTCTGCACCGGCAATCTGCGCTAGAAAGCACCATCGGTTGTAGGCTATACCACACAGCAGTTGAAACTTACTCTGAGCGGCTAATGACGTCACGTCTTTATATAGGCATGAACGTTTACCATAAGGTAGTAACTCAATCAGCTTACACTGACAAGACGATCGCACTTCTTCAGTTACAGACGTATTATGGTCTAACAGTTTTCGCGAATTTGATAAATAAATATACGGCCAATCAGCATAGAATTTCTTGAAATAGGCGATCTTTGACAGATCTGGCTGAAATTTGGGATTCAGTTCGCATTTGACTGATAAGCATGCCTTTTTATGATTGCACTAATGGAGAGGAACTAACAGCAAAGGCTACACACATTCGTATTGTATGTGCGGTGTGTCTTGAGTCCTGCAAGTATTTTGTGAGCGGCTACGTCTTCTTGGATGGGGTGGCTTTAATCGATGGCCGCCATTGTTTTTGTAACCATCTTGGATATCAACAAGGCACTCTGCTACTGAAAACGTACAATTGATTATCTGTGCTCGTTCTGCGGAGAACTCAAGATAGGCCGCGGACACTATAATGCTATAGAGCAGCGTCAAAAGACGTCATATTGGCTACGAGATAGCATCTGGAGGGCATAACTACAAGGGGCACTAGATTAAAATGTAAAGGAAAACAACGGCACTTCTAGTCACGACAGTGCTTTGAGAGCGGATTTCTTCGGCTTAAAAAAACGTCGTTTTCTCCAACAACAAAAATCGCATGTTATAGGCTTAAGAAATCCAGTCTAATAGCATTGGCTTCAGTAAGATGACCTTCTTTTCCCCCTTCAGTGTCCCTTGTAGCTAACCCTGTTACTGGCTCCACCATAGAGTTATATACAATAATACTACGTTATGTCACTGCTCTATACGTTGGGAGCTCGTCACATGTGATCAAAAAATGTGTACCCATTGTCGTAACATTATTAAAGCAATGACCAGGCAGATGACTAGGAGTGGTTAAAGCTCACTAAAACCCTTTGAAGCAATACAAAGGGAAAATTACTTGGCAATGTATGTAGTTATGACACTAAGGAAGCTGTCTGGATGCAGTTATATAGATAACAGTGCTCTTTCATTAAGGTTATTAATTACGTTAGAGTGACGAGAATGCTGTTCATACACATTTGAAGCACCGTTTATTGTTTATGGTAGTATTTTAATTGTAACATATACTGTTCATAAGAAATGCATAAAAATGAGTGGCAAACTTTAGATTTTCGTGAAACCAGTAGGGGACGTAGTGTACACATTTGAAAAGTACCTTTAATTAGTCTGTAGCAGGGTTTCAGAAAGCGAAACAACAGGTAACTAGTTACAAGTTCAGTATCAAAACGCACACAAAAAAAACCGCATAAGAAATTCACACGGCTAACTATAGGAATGCCCAAAACAAATTTTTTTTAAACTACAAAAGAAGTGATATCACAAACAAAAGCCCATTGGGTGAAAAAGAAACCACCAAGTTTCAGCCAATACAAGTAGTGATATCAGAATATAAATGGCTGCCACCAAGTTTTCTACATGGTGTGCCCATGTACTGACCAAAAAGTGTTCGCCTTAGAAAGAAGTGATATCAAGCCCTATTCACTCGCTCCGAAATCTGCCCAACTTTCCA
This sequence comes from Lithobius niger, assembly GCA_023313725.1. NCBI lineage: Eukaryota > Metazoa > Arthropoda > Chilopoda > Lithobiomorpha > Lithobiidae > Lithobius > Lithobius niger. Next base: position 9,799 of record JAHWFP010191758.1, on the reverse strand, counting down.
TGGAAAGCTCGCGTGATCAAAACGTGCTGCGCCATCTGTAGGAAGCGACTACGAACCAAGCGTTTGCTGGTCATGTATTGCGTAACGATATTATTTAGTGGAGAAAAAGTCTAATTACTTTTACATAAATGATGATTTTGTTTGTGCGCTGAACACTTAACGCTATAAATTTACGCGTTGATAGTGAAAGTTGGTGAAACCCTATAGTAGGGCAGCCGGTTCAATTGCGCTTTATTTAGCTACGCTCTTCTACAGGAGGCAGGTGCTGGTCACGTGGCTCAACCGTCACTTCCGCATTGTCTGCAGTTTGCGCTCTCGTGGCAAAATTGAGAAACTAGAGTTTCTCTACCGGAGTTTTGCACGCGGAGCTTGTGCGGCAAGTCTAGCAAGTGAGTTATCCCGTAACGAAGTATAGTTATTAATCCAAGATGATATCACCCCGCCAACGAACAGACACCAAGCTAATCTCACCGACTATTACTTCACAAGTTAAATGAAAAACTTGACCATTCCTACCGATAGAAGTCAGGTTTTTCATTTAACGCTTGATTAATAGTCGGTGGAATTAGCTTGGTCGTTGTCCGTTAGCAGGGGAGCAGGGGTGATAAAACTATTTTCTAAGGGTAACTTTCGGACACTACCTTGGTACACCATGTGTAGAAAACTTGGTACCACCGAATTTTATTCTGGTATCTCACTAGTATTGGCTGAAAACTTGGAGGATTCTTTCACCCAAGTGGGTTTTGTTTGTAATACATTTTGACGTAAACTACAAGAGATGGATTAAAACACCCACGTGATGATCCAATTAATGGTAATGGTTCGTGCGTCTTACTTTGCTGTAGGTTGAATAGTTGTTTTATTTCGGTTGTTTAACATAATTGTCGTCAATATTGGTTGTCTTGACTGTTATTAATTACTGAAATCTAGGAAACTCAAAGACATGTAAAAATATTCCGATCAATAGTCAAGTCAAACTTCAGGAGGAAATATTGTTCTTAAATGGAGTGACAGGGTGTTAAACACGTTCCAAATACCACAAAACCTGTTAGCATCGTACTGCCCGCGTTCCGTCTGAATAGACTAGAATTATACATACTTTGGACACTAAGTAGTACGGGTTTAATGCTTATCAGCCTCTTACTGACGTAATTTGAAGTCTAGAATGTTACTGTCAAAGCCTGTCCGTGTTCGTTAGACCCTTACTCTGAACATTTAACGTTCCATTTTGGTTTACTAATACATGTTACTTTTGAGAATTGAAGTTAAATTATAAAAGAACACAACTGAAGCCTGCAACCAGAGGAACGTACAGTCCACCGAACCCACGGAAGGTTACATCACTTCGTTATTTTTTTTACATTGAAAAAATGCACGTTTTTTATTTATTTTTTTCATGTTTCCGTGTTTTGAACACTGGTCCATCCCGCCGGCCGTCCGTCGCCTCGATGCTAATAGGGCCTCGGTGCTAATTTCTTGGTTTTCGGAACCCGAGGTAATGGTTGATAAAGACAGATGGGGCCATTCTTATTGCGCCGCTCGAGGATAAATTCGTGGACCGTCGCAAGACGAACTATTGCGAAAGCATTTGCCAAGATTGTTTTCATTAATTTTTGTTTTTAAATTAATTTCTTTGAGCCCTAAGTCAGCCGAAGCAACTTAATGCCTGTATGGCTGAACTGGCTCAATTTTGAACATTACCAGACTTTTAGAGAAGAAGAAATATCTGGTAAGGGAGGTGCCAACCGGGGGATTCGATCCAGGAAACCTCCGATCATCGTAGGGGCCGAAAGACTGTCCAGAATTGGCAAGAATAGTTCCCATAGCCGCTGAAGGAGCATGGTAGCCTCTCACGCTACCCTGGCCGGCAGTTCTGGCGGGTACTTTGCCAAGGTCCCCTCTCCAGGGGTTCGACCAGATCCGCAAACCTCCAGCAACCAGGCTGAGCTCTCTCACAACTCAGCCATGATGACCACAAGCACGAAAGTTAGAGGTTCGAAGGTGATCAGATTCCGCCCCAGTTCTTATAGTTCTAGCAGTCTTCGTGACACTTGACCCTCTGAAAATTCTGCTGCTTTTCGTGGTGAAACTTCATTTATTATTATGTATTTTTTTTTTCATTTTAATTCCTCATTCATTTTAATTTATCATTTATAATGATTTTGTATTCTGCAATTATTTTTTTTTCTTAATTTTCTTTAATTTGCCTAAATTTTCCAAAATCGGCACGCTTTTTAATATAATTTCCGGTTTATATTTTTATTTTAAATTATTATATTTAAATTTTTTTTATTCATGACATTTTTTTATTTTTTATATTCAAAATTTAAATTTCATTTTTTTTTAATTTGTTAAGTGTTGTAATTAAGAAGTGGTCACCGTGGTGCCCATTACAATTAATAACAACCGTGCTACACTCCAAATTTTTATTTGTTTCAATTAGTTCATCTATGCTGTTATATTGAAGAAAATAAGTCGATGGTAAGTTCCAAACCGGCCACCTAATTTCAAGATGGCGCCTGATACAGCGAATAACGACCGTGCTGTATTCGCCATTTTAATTTCTTGCAAGTACTTCGTCTGCAATTTATATGTGAAGGAAATTGGATGATAACAAACATAATTTTAAAAAGGCATAATTTTTATTTAAGTTGCCGCCAGTTACAGATCAATGACGACTGTGGTAGCTCCCCATTTTAGTTCGATGCAGCTATTTCGTCTACATTCTAAAGTAAAAGAAATTGGATGATAACAAGAACAATTTTAAAATGACTACCTTATGGTAAGATGGCGCCCATTACAGATTAATAAAGACGTTGATACATTTGCCATTTTAATTTGTTGCAACTAATTCGTCTACGTACTAAGTTTAAAGAAAATTGAACGATAATAAGAATAATTTCAAAATGGTCACCTAATTTCAAGATGGCTCCCAGTATGGATTGATAGTGATGATGGAATATTCACTGTTTCAAGTACTATCAATTATTTCGTGTAGACCTACGTTCTAAATTTGAAAGAAATAGGACGATAATAAGCGTTTTTTTTCAAAATGGCTGCCTAATTTCAAGATGATGCCACTTGCAGATTAATAACAACTGTGGTACATTCCCCAATTTAATTTGTTGCAGCTAGTTCGTCTACGTTCTAAATCTGAAGAAAACTGAACGATAACCAGCGTATAATTTCAAAATTGCTGTCTAGTTTCAAAATGGCGCCCATGAGAAATTAAAAGAGATAGGACATTCATTGTTTCAAGTAGTGTCAACCCTTCAATCTAAGTTCTAAATTTAGGGGTAATCGGAAGATAATAAGCATAATTTAAAATGGCTACTAAATTTCAAGATAACGCCCATTGCACATTAGCAACAACCACCGTGCTTTCATTAATTTAATTATAATCAGCTATTTCGTATACGTGCAAAATTTGAAAGAATTCGTAATTTTCCAATTAGCGGAATGTAATCTACATTGACATTAGCTTTGTATTGCTTTATTTGGCATAATAGGACAATTATGTTACAGATGAGCAAGTGTTTTTTTTAATCATTCAAACAACATTGTTTCAGTACGCACGTGATGGTTTATTTCTAAATAACTCTTTCAGTTAGATTAATATAATTATGAAAAGGCACATGCTCTCGTAGGAAAATATAATTTTAGCCTATTCCCATGACTACACAAGGTGGCCACTCAAGCTACAGTTGACGTGGCACATTACTTATCTGCAGGCTAGTTGAGTTGAACCTAATACACAATAATTAAAAAAAAAAAGAAGTGATATAATATCAAAAACCAAAACTGATAAAAAGAAACGCCAAGTTCCGAATGGTTCAGCCATTCAAAGGAGTGATATCAACACACCAAAACATTCGCCAACTTAATCGCACCGAATAATAAATACTTTGGACGTTAAATAAAAACGTGAACATTGCTACCAAAAGCGCAATGTTCTAGTTTTCATTTAACCTTCGAACTAATAGTTGGTGCGATTAACTTAGCGAATGTTTTGGTGTGTTGATATCACTCCTTTGAAGGGCCGAACCATTCGGAACTTACCTTTTTTTTTTTATCAGTTTTGTTTTTTGATATGATCAAAGGACAACAAGAAGTAGTCTACTTTACCCCACATTGCATCTCTGATTTGGCCTGCCGAATTTCAACATTTTTGTACTAGTAGACAGGCCTCAACTAGTTTTGGCTAGTTGTAAAATATGTGTTAAAAATTTTCACAGTTGACGGAGTTATGAGCTAGTTGAGATTTTACTACAGAGACCTTAGGCTGATCCTTACCAACACAGTTTATTACAAGAACTATTGACAAAATTTGCATTCAGTATAAAATAAAAGTCAATCAAACAACCAGTGTTATACTAATATGTTAATAATAATAATAATAAGTAAAGAGCTACTGATTTATTTATTTATTTATTCATTTATTCATTTATTGAAAAATAGTTACAAGTTTCGTTTTTTTTTTAAAGAAATTTGTCAAGGCATTAACACGCCAAAATGTACCAAAAATAACAAAGAGTGCAAAAAGCAACACGAGATACATCATTAAACGGGCAATAATGCGTCAAGCAAATCACAATATAACAAACTTGTCAAGATTTTTATAATATAAATACAAATTATTTACAATTTATCTGCACGAGCGGCCTATTCGGCCAAAAATTCTAGTATTCGCTATTTGGCCGAATACTGATTTTGGGCGAGTAGTGATATTTGGTATTCGGCGGAATACTGATTTTGTCCGAATAGTGATATTTGGTTTTCGGCCGAATATTTTTTAGTATATATTTGTGCAATTGTGTTAATGTAAGAACGTTTAGCTAAGCATTTAGTTTTTGTTTGTGAGAAAATATCTTCTTACATTTCTAAAAGAAGGAAAAATGATCAAATGTGTTAAATTACAGGTATTCGCTTAAGTATTCGGCCGAATAATTCGGATTTCGGCCGAATATGTAAATTGTTTGGTGCCGAATGTTCAGTATTCGGTATTCGGCAGTTTAACTATTCGCTTGTGTATTCGGTATTCGGTATTCGGCAAGTTGAGTTTCGGTTATATATTCGGTATTCGGCAAATTTTGTATTCGGTGCATCCCTAGTGAGCGGGTTTATTCGTGGCATGGTAGAAAAAGGGCGAGCGGCTGACAATGGGAACGGATACGCGCTGTAACAATTAGAAACAAACATAGTATTGCTTCAATAATGCTGACTATTACAGCCGAGTTGAAAAGTTTCAAAGTTAGTTGAGTAACAATCACTGCATGCACGATCGTTATGGCGGGCTTTTCGCGTTTGGTATCAAATTCAGCCACACTGTGTTGCCCTCCACTGAAAAAGTTATTTACTTCCTTTAAAAAAAAAACTAAATACCAGGGATTGAAACGAGGGGGAGCGGGGGTGGGAGGGTAGGCATTCAAACCACACAATGTGAGAATACACGGGGGAGGAGGAGGGCAGGGAACGTGGGAGGGGACAGAGTGTACCAGGTGGGTATCTGACCACAATGGGGAATGTGGGGGAAGGAATGGGATCGAGAAGGGGGGAGGGTTCGACCTGTGTTTTCATTTCATGCTCCCCAGTAAAGGATTTTGCTCACACATACGGGAATCAGCTAGACCGACGTATCTTACTCCGGGGCACAACTAGTAGATATTTATTTCACCAGCAGTTATTGGTGAAGAATCAAGAATTCATAAATGTATTAATTTTTATCGGCACCGTATTGCTTTAACAGTCGCTTTTAATAAATATTTAGGTTACTAGCCCAATCCCCCTCAGTCTGTACAGTCTGTAGTTAAGTCCAGGACCTCCCTGCGTGCAGCAGGAAAGAGTATTTTTATATGGGTTACTCCGAACCAGTGTGTAGCACATATGAAGATCAGCAAGTTTGCAAATTTTTACATTCTTCGTTTCTTTTGGCAGAATATTGTGCTATTATTGTGTTGTTCAGATTATACTGTTTTCTTCGGATTACTCATATTTTTGTTCTGACTTCGCAAATTTACCTAATTTGTCGTTCTGTTTTCATTGTTGTAATTTCATTGTTATACACATATATATTGTTTTTTTCTTAAACAATTTCTCGCATGTAATCTCTAGTTCTGATTGTAGGAAATATATTTCCTTTGTGTTCGTTTGATTTATATGTTTGTACGGCCCCAATCCACACGCGGGCATCTGCTCTTGCGTATGTGGGTTTGACACTTATATGATTGACCTTGTATATGCTTTTAAATATTAATATTAAACTCAACTCAACTCAACTCAGTTTACGTCTAAAATAAAGACTCTTGAGTGATAAGATCTACAATCGTTCAGCGTAAGTCTTTCCCCGGCATGTAGGGACGATGTATTATAAATTTCCGCAGTATGTCCTCGATCCTCCTGATATCCGAAAACAGGCAGAGTGGTCAAACAGCGTACTTGTACTCAACTATGGGCCGCACATGGGTCTTCAAGGCAGTAACCAGTGTAGCAGCTTTGCAGTCAAAAATGTTCTTACTACTATTAATGTACGCCTTCTGGTATCCTTTAGCCGCAACACCAGCGCAATGAGCAGAAAAACCCAGATTGTCAGCAATAAACATGCCAAGATCTCGGTGTTGTTTTATAGACTTAGCCAATTGTGAACCGAGATAGTAAGTCACATTGAACTCAATACGGGAGGACATCACAGCATATTTATCACAGCCGGATTCTCAACCATCAGATGGACGTACCCTTACTATTCTTTGACTTGGCTAGGACCATAGGATGTACTAGGATGTAAATAATGGGCCATAATTGGAAACGCTCCCTTCCGTCTGATCGTTTGGAATGTCGAAGAAACGTTTTCTTGGTGAGAGTGGTTCACATTTGGAATGCCCTGGGTTCAGAGACTCTTTGTCCACCTTTCGATTTAGACTAGTACAGGAACCCCTCCACATTTTCTGGAAACGACCCATTTAGCCTGGGAACTGTGTCAGTGGACCACCCCCCCCCCCTTCCGTTGCCCTCCCAGCTTAGTTGCTGGGTAAACAGTGATTTATTATAATTATTATTATTATGTGGAGCGAGAGGCAACTGCAATTTGACGGACCACTGGTGGATATCATTAACAGCGCACTGCAATTGAATGGCCTCGCCAAAGTAACAAGGCGTGACAGTTTAGGATCGTCAGCAAACGTATAAAGAAAACAATACATAATTTCACTGGTTAGAATGGTGTTGCAATTAAAATCGCAACAAGTAAAGGACCGAGAACACTGCCCTGTGGCATACTAACGAACACCAATTCGAGCCCCTAACACCTAGACCTTGAAGATGAAAAGTAAATTATAGTGGAACGCCTGATCAAAGGCACGGCGAAAGCCATGAAAATCAACGTGATAGCGATGGAGTCACCAGCTGCCTTCGTCACATTGACCTACACATCGTAAAAGCAGGAAGACAGAGGATCTTTCAGATTGAAAACCAAACTGGTCTCAAACCAACAAAGAATGGCTCGAGCAACTTGCAGGCAATGCATAGAGGTAGGCCTGTAATAGCTTACAATGCTTGCAAACCCCCCCCCTCCCTTCTTATAAACAGGAGTTACAGCTGCTGTCAGCCATTAAAGTGGGAGAGTACCATATCTTAATGACTTAATAAAAATAAGTTAAAGGGGATAAAGAAGTCATCAGCCAGTTTAACAAAAAAATACTGCAGGTAGTTTATCTGGTCCCGATGCACTAAGTGTCGATTCAAAGATAAAATTGCATTTAGGACATTATATGCATTAAGTTTCAACAACACATCATTATGCCACCTTGGAAGAAAATATGTAAAGCTCACTTCACCTGTTTTAATTACTCGTGTTAAGTAAATTTTTTGGAAGACTAGTTTAAACAGTTCACGTGCAACGTTCACCATAGCACCATGCACATTTCTAGTAACAGATATCGTAGTAATTTTCGTAAAATATACCTTTAGTATTAATATTGTTTATGTATTTGTTTCACAGTAATAATTACTGAAAGTAGCAACAGTAATATCTGTTGAAAGTAGGCCGTAAACAATAAACATTATTGTTTACTTAAAAATTAAGTAATAAAAGTATGGGAATGCATGTGAGGTGTGTGCGTGGCTACGTGTTTATCTAGTTCTCGTAATGCCAGTCTAATTTGCTTTAAATTATACCAGTACCAAATCTAATAATCTAAACTAGATCACTCGTTAATCTAAACGCAACCAAACAAACCCATTATATTATTCCGTCGTTTTTAAACTTTTTAAAGTTGGACTCTGACTTGATCTACACTGTATTAAAAACTATCGTAATAAAACATTAGGTAAATTGTCTCATCACCTTTTTGAATGAACAGTGCTTTTATTTTTGGGCAGTAGCAATGGTTTTAATTTTATGTATGGGTCTAATGGTTAAATACAATAGTAAGGTTTCACGTCGTACTAAACACTGCAGCAAAATTGTCGAATCTGAAACCTTGCAGGAAAAATTATTCAGATTCCTTTTTTTGACTTTGGTTCAGTTGCACCTTACGTTAAAAATCAAACGAGTTCGTTTTTGTTTTCTAATTTAAAACAGTCCGTAAGCTATTTTCTAATTGTGCTTTACATTGTGTTAAAATGATGATTTTCAGTTTCAACTAAGGGTAGATTCGAGATGTAAATACAGACCTCATTATTTAGAACAGATTCAATCTAGGCGTAATAAATACATTACATACAGGGTGTCTCAGAAGTCGTGGTCATAAATCGACAGGAAGGTAGAACTGATCATATCTATCAAAAAAATCCCTATAATACATACGCCGGAAATTACTCGTTTCCGAGATAACGGGGCCTGTTTCCCAGGGTGACACAGGCCAACTTTCAGGGGCAGCGCACCACATGCTTAGGAGCGAACCGTTCCTTACAAAGTTATTGCTCATCCGTCCTAGACGAGGCGCCCACATATTAGGATTGTAGCACCTCCCCCCCTCCCCAACCCGGCTAGGTAATTGCTAGAAACAAAGTAAAACGCCAAAAAAAAGTAGTAAGTTGAAATCGCCTAACAGTGGCTTTGACTGCTTCCCCAAAAGGAACCTTTCGTGCTTCATGCAGACTGAAAGCGTTGTTGCACAGGCCACACAGCCATGATGAAAAAAAGGTCAAACTTGGTTTGGTAGGAAAACGTAAAACTTCTCATTAATTTCTCTACTTGTGGAAAGAAAAGTCTTCTCCCACTTAATTTCTTGGTTTAGAGGTAAAGAATAAAACTTCCGATTAATTTCTTTACTTGTGGAAAGAAAAAGTCTTCTCCCACTTAATCACTTAATCTCTTTGGTTTAGAGGAAAAGGATAAAACTTCC
>JAHWFP010191755.1:0-12889 GCA_023313725.1 Lithobius niger | reverse complement strand
ATAAACATATCCACACATTCGCTAAATAAAAAATGAAATCACTGACAGTTGTTGCTTTGAAAACTAACTTAAGACTGAACAAACTAACAAACAAACTAACAAACTAACTAACTAAAGACTGAAACAAATTACTCAAAACAGTTCCGTATATTGCTAAATAAAAATGAAATCGATGACAGTTGACGCTTGGAAAACAAACTAAAAGCAAAAAAAAAAAATAAAAAAAAAAATAAATAAATCCGACTTAATCTGAAATAGTCAGTATGTTGACTGGATTTTTACTCAAAACACTAACCTATATTCAACACCTACATACGTTTCACCTACGTTTTATCTGATAAAACAGCGAACTGAAGTTATGAGGTGTCGACGAGTCCGTAGTCTAGCTATGAATGATGCGAGTACGTCAGTTGACAGGAATAAAACACGAGCGGACTAGTTCATTTATACACGTAGGGGCGGCGCGCACATCATCACACAGTTTTTACATTATGAGTGAACATTAAACGCCTGCCTTCTCAACCAAACCCCCCTCAGTTTTGATTACACGCATCACGAACAAGTGGGGGATGACGTCACGGGTTGACGACCACTGTACGCGACCTTGAAACGACTACGACAAGCATAACATTAGTAATAAGTTAAGCCGGTAGATGGCGGTGCCGCATGCAATCCTGATACGACTACGATAAGCGACAGACGGTAACGAGTGATTTTTTTTTTATTTATTTAATATTTTTTATTTAATATGCTTCATTTTACACATTTCATTACTTTAATGAAGAGGTAATAACCCAGTTTACCCCGGTAGACATCTGTGTTAAAAAACCTTTGTTAAAAACACGAGACCGCCACCGAGAACAGCTCGTTTTCTGTCCATAGGGAATAACAGGGGACCGCCGTACCAAAGGGGGGCGAAAAGCCCTTACTACACTACTTGTGGCGTCACAAACCGGAATGATTTTTGTATTTTAAAATCGCACTTTATAATTTTTTAGGTTAGTATCTTATAATTTTTCTTCGACGATCTATAGGCATAAATAATTTTAATTTTTACCGCCTTAGTCTTCTAGATTTTTGATCTCATGGTAATTATTAGCAAACAATTAAAAACTAGTACATGTAAACACACAGATGAAACGTCAAGGTTACTGTAAGCGTGCAAAGGATCATATAATCGGAGAATGCAGGAAATATAGTTCCCAGTATTCAAAAAAAAATCTAGACGCCACATTTAAAAACGGATTTTTAGCAAGGGATTGAATATCGGCAAGTAAATAGACCTTTGGGGCAGTACTTGATATGGTGGATCGAGAAAAATGACGATGGGAGGAATGTCCTTTTAACATCACTTGAAAATCGCGCATTGCAAACTGACCTTTTTGTTTTAACCTTCCAGATTGTTCATGGCTTCTTGTCAATCGACTTGCCTTTTTTTTCCGAATTCACAGCATGCAAGTCGACCCCGGGAGACCCCTTTAAATTTCCACACATTGCCCTCAACTCTTTAAAACCCTATTAAAGGAGGTTTGCCTTCGGAAGTTCCTGAAACGACCTGCATTTCACACGTAAAGCTAAGGAACAGTATAAGTGGCACGTACCCTTTTGAAATCCTGACCACAAAAGAGTGGTTTTAAAGGGACAACCGGCCTTCCTTATAACATTACGCGTGCCTAATAACAGCTACGCGCAGATCGCCATCCACGCATTTACAGCGCCAAGGTTGGCTGGGGGGAGGGGGGGGGGGGAGATAGCTGCTGTTTAGGTTAGCTTTGGGAATAGTACACGAAACAGAATCAAGTTAAAGATTGTGTTGTCACATACCAGAATGATTCTCGCATTTTAACATCACAGTTTATAATTTTCTCTGCTAATATCTTATAATTTTGCTTCGGCGATCTATTGGAATAATTAATTTTAATTTTTACTGCATTAGTCTTTTAGACTTTTGATCTCTAATTGATATCTAATTGATGTCTAATTACTAGCAAACGATTAAAGTTAGTACTGCGCACACACAGATAAAACTTCAAGGTCATTGTAGGCGCGCAAAGGATCATATACGTTCATATAAGTTCCTCAATATTCAACAGAAAATCTCCTAGATGCCACATTTTAAAACGGATTTTAGCAAGGGAAAGTCTAACGGTAAGTAAATAAATAGACCTTTGGGGCCGTACTTGATGTGGTGGATCGATAAAAAATGGCGCTGGGAGGTATATCCCATTAAAACCTGATTTATTATTATTACTGTATATTATTATAAAACTAAAAAAAAGGAAACTCATCAGATTGCACGCGGTAGTTGTTCCACCGGGCGGCTAGGAGTGCCACAGTGGCACTTTCGTCCAGGGCGGGTCGAATACAAAATATTGGGTTGAGGGGAAAAGGGACTGAAATTTACCAGTGGAACCCCATTTTTTACGGAAAATGTTAAGATTTTTTGTTTTGTTTTTTTACTTTCCTTCTAGTTTCACCTTCGTTACCTCTCCCATTGTTTTACCGACTAAGGTATATTTTACCAACTCAGCCTCTTGGTTGGGGAGTGGCCCCCCCCCCCCCCTCTCCCCGTTTTAGCCCTGGTTTAGTTGCAGCATCTTGGTAAACTATGTTTTCTAAAATCGAAATTTTTTCGGAGACCCGCAACAGACGTTCGCTTTCTTTTACCCTCCCGCTTAGTGTGACTGCCAAATTATCCCGTATGTCGTGCAGGAAAGCGTCCTTGCAGTACGGCTATACCCCTCAGCCGCCGCTGTTAGCCGCCACGCCGCATTTTTATGAGTTAGCCGAACATACGCCGTATATTTTCGGCCGCCGATAAAAATACGGCTAAAGCCGCAAGTTTTTAAGCTGTAATACGTTTAAACAACACTAAACAATCATAAAATTACTAGCAACTGGGCTGGGAGCGTTCACAAATTGCGTAACGCCTGGAGGGGTTCAACAAATGTTACCATCCGTTACGGTTGGGGGTGGGGGAGGGAGAGTACGATGAACTGTTACGTATCACACTTATTTTCGCTATATTTTTTCTTAATTTTTTCCTCGCACAATGTCCTTGCATATTTTATGTTGTAATCCGGCACACACAAGTTCTCGCAGAACTTCGGGCCGATTGCTGAATAAACCTATTATAAAACACCCGTTTTGCAGAATAATTTGTTTTCAAATTATGTGCCTCGTTCACGACTAAAAACACATCAGAAACCCCAAATAATCACAAATTCCTTCGAGTTAAGCATGCATTTTCAATTTCTGCAATGTTAAATTTTTGAAGAATATTTTGTTTCTGCAAAACGGGATTCTACATAACGGGAATTCATGTTATAATAACACGTTAAATTATACATCATATGCGTAACTAACAATTCTTAAAAGAGAATCTTGGCATTAACCTAGTGACGACCAAGCGTTCTAAACAATATTTAAAGCAACATCCGGCCTGCCTTATAACAACCACGCGTCCATCGCATCCGCGCATAGCCAAGGTTAACTGAGACAGTAGCTTCGTTCCTCGCAGTGAAGAACGTAGCTACTGTCTCGGTTGGTATTGCGCCTAATAGACAAGCCAGCGTGAACGCATTAATTGTGTCGTCAAAAACCGGAATGATGCTTGCATTTTAAAATCACAATTTATAATTTACTAGAGTACTGCCTTATAATTTTGCTTCGGCGATCTATTGGAATAATTAATTTTAATTTTTACTGCATTAGTCTTTTAGATTTTTGATCTCATAGTAATTACTAGCAAATGATTAAAATAAGTACTGCGCACACACAAATAAAACTTCAACGTCATTGTAGGCATGCAAGCATCATATACGTAACGTAAATAAAGTTTCCCAATATTCAACAGAAAATCTCCTAGACGCCACATTTTAAAACGGATTTTTAGCAAGGGAAAGACTAACGGTAAGTAAATAGAACTTTGGGGCCGTACTTGATGTGGAGGATCGAGAAAAATGGCGCTGGGAGGTATATCCCTTTAAGTACACGTTTTTTTGTATGTTTTTCAAAAGGCGCAAATTGAATCAAAATTGGTCTTATTCTACCACTGCTTGTCTCTGTTAAATGTTTGCCTTTTAAAGCCCCATTAAGTATAATTAAGGTGTTATATTTGAAATTTGACAGGTGGCTATTAAATGGCTGTGTTCCCAATGTTTTTTTTTTATGTGAATCGGACAATCACATCCTTTTAGAAAATCTCAAATCTGTGAAAAAAACAGGAAAAAAACATCCTGATAAAAGTTTTTCCGACTTTTTCGAAGATTTCTCGACAACGGATTGTGCTATTGAGATACGGTAAAGAGCGTTGCTAAGCTCTCACAAATACTCTTCGAATGGTGTACTTTTTTCCTCAAAATCCGTTAAATTTTGTAAATATTATTGCAAAAAGAATGGAAAAATTCCAAAATGTGTACACTTTTTCGAATGTTTCTCAAGAACGGTTTGTGCTATCATCAAGCGGTCAACAGCATTGTAAAGCTCTCAAACATACACTTCAAATGATGAACTTGTTTGTCAAATTCTGTTAAATTTTGTAAAAGTTTTTGCAAGAAATGTGGAAAAAATTCCAATTTTCTACACTTTTTCGAATATTTGTCAAGAACGGTTTGTGCTATCAACAAGTGGTCAACAGCATTGCAAAGCTCTCAACAAGACGCTTCAAATGATGCACTTGTTTGTCAAAATCCGTTAAAATATGAAAAAGTTGTGTTGCTCTAGCCACATTAACAAAAAACCCTTCTCCCGTGTACGTAAAATTTTGTCAAATTGGTTTTGGCGTAACAGGATTTGGCGAAATGGGTTTTGCCCTTTAGGCAAAAGCTTTTAATCTGCCTTGTTTTTTTAGCGAAGTGGGATTTGGCGAAACGGGAGTTCACCCTCCCTATTCCAGATTTCCTTCTATCCCCCCCCCCCCTCCCCCTTTCCTTGACCTTCTTTTCCAACCTTTTTCCGAACTTACCTCTTCCACCCGCCTAATTTAGAAGTGTTGGTGTGTGGAATCCTTGGTTATAACATGATCATGCATCTTTTACTAGTATAAATTCTCATTTGTTGAGTTTTAGGTTGAGAGCTGATGACGTCCACCACAAATTTGGGTAAAACACAGCAGCGATGTGGGACCCCAATATGTTTGGGGTCAAACACGCTGCTCAGAAGCTTTAAAAATTCATTTAAACATTAATAATTAATTTACAATAAGAGGCTTAAACATCTGCGTCTCCATTGCAGGATAGCCAAGAGTAGCCTTTTTACCTTTTCAACGCCTAGATGCAGCACCTTCGAGCAACGTAAAGAAAATAGCAGTAAATTAAAAAAAAAAAAAGGAACACTACTTCACAGCAGCGCCGCGAATTTCATAACGAAAACGAGATCACGTGACCCGTATCAGCCTATTGGATAACGGAGAATCTAGAACGTGAATGCTGCGTTTAGAATATGGGCAACACTATCGAAATGGTGAACCAGCGCCTTTAAGGACTAAAGACGTCCACACCGGAGTAGAGTTTTGAGGTTATGCATCAACCAACAGTGGTGGCAGCTCCTTTTATTACTTCGTATGTGACGTATAGTGTGCCACATCATTCAGCACAAATAACAAAAAAAAAAGCTGCACTTACAGCGCTACCTTATCTAAAGGAGAATATGAAGGCTCCCACACACACGACCAATACCATCATCGCAAAAAAAAAAAACAGATAACAGTGGTATTTACGACACATTTTTAAAGGTGATAGGATTTCATCGAAAATTTAACGGACGAACAATAGTGTAAACGAAGCAAACAGGCCGCATTAAAGACTGGTCTTGTGTGGAAACAAGATACACAAATCTGAGAAAGAAAGAAAAGACAACTGGCCCGACTGGGACTCGAACTCAGGACATCCTGCTGACTAGGCCGGGTGCTCTAATCACTGTGCTACTGGGGCGGATACTGGCTACAGGCTCCAGTCGAACTAAGCAGCTGTTCGGTCCTTCTCAGTGGTGACCTAGAGGTACATATACAAGGAGGGAAAGCAACATTGCTTCTTGGCCTCCACACTAGAAATAATGCGAGTAATAAATAAAGAAGGTAAAGGGTAAACGACGCAAACAGTCTGCATTAAAGACACGCAAGGCCAGTCTTTAATTCAGACTGTTTGCTTCGTATACCCTTTACCTTGTGTTTTCTTCTTTATGAACAACAGTGTGTTCTCCTGTGGTGGTAAACGTGTAATTTTCCTACAAAAGCATTATCGCATACAGATATCTCGCGAATTGGGTTTTACAACTTATGGAAAAGACTGATAAAAAACACATAGAAGATGTCGGCCAGTAAGCCGAAAGTTTTTTGAATGAACCACCATCGTGTAAGTTGTTTTTTGCCACAAGAGGGAGGAACCCGGAGTACCCGGAGGAAACTGTCGTGCAACGGGAGGGGGGGGGGGACAACCGACGAAAAACCCGTACATATACACTTCCCTTCACCAGGATCGAACCCGGGTCTGTAAGAAACCAGAGATGTATAGCTGGGACTAATAAGACGCCTAACGAATCTGACTCCCCAATGATCGCAGCTACCCGTGCACACATGGGACCGTTTAACGTAACAGTGACGTATAGAAGAATCGTAAAAACAAAAAAGTAACATAATTAAGCATCTGAAATGTGGGGGGGGGGGGGGGGGAATTGAGGCTTAATGGCGCGTCACATCTGAAATGTGTCAGATACTCTCCACATTAACGTGGATGACGGCTGCCGACTAGTGCTAGTATGGTCCAGATTAGTTCTACATAGTATATATCAATGTAACCTGCATGGTCTTCGCTTTAGTGTGATTCAGTCCAAATAATTCAGTCCGCCCACCAACTTTTTTGTTTAAAATTTGAAACCCCTGCATCGCGGGGTGGGGGAGGGGATAAATTTTTTTCCCATGGCTATGACCCTGAGGGCACCCTTGGCACAGCTGAAAGAAGGTGCTGCCACAGCAGTATATGACATCATATCAAAAACCAAAACTGGTAAAAGGGGCCGCCAAGTTCCGAATGGTTCGGCCCTTCAAAGGAGTGCTATCAACACACCAAAATATTCGCCAAGTTACTCGCACCGCTTAATAGATCGAAGGTTAAATGGAAACTAGAACATTGCTACTTTCGGTAGCAATGTTCAAGTTTTCATTTAACGTCCAAAGTATTATTCGGTGCGATTAAGTTGGCTAATAGGATTAACCTTGGCGGCCTTTCCCTGGTGGAATGATATCACTACTTTCAAAGGCCGACCGTTTTTGGAAACTTAGCGGGTTTTTCTACCAGTTTTGGTTTTAGGTGGATATCACAACTTTCATAGGACTGTGAACGTACATAAGGTTACACCCTCTGTTTAAGATGCTTCAATCTCATTTTTGCACACACTAGTAGTATTGTTACACCGAAATTTTTTGTTGTATAGGGTTGAGTTAGACTGCTTAGTACTAACAATGCTACACTTCGGTGTACAAACCTGTCTCGTAACTGATTCAGTGCTATTCGAGATTTCAGTCTGTAACAGTTCCAATGCAATTCGAGTTTGAAGATTTCAAAATTTTTCCCGTAACAGATTTCAATGCTGAGGCGAGCCTACCATGACGTGGTTGTGTGCAGATTAGTATTGGGAGTATGGAGTTGTTGTGCGCACGATAGCATGGGATGGTCCAATGCTAGAAGATTATTGTGTACAGATGAGTATGGGAGTATGGAGTTGTTGTGTACATGTTAGTATGGGAAGCCTACGGGAGTTGTCCATCGTTTGCGTACGAGCATCTTCATCTATGTTTTTTTCTGAAAGAGAAAACCTCGGTGATTGTTTACAGGCTGAAATAGAAAAACCCTACTTTATTGACGATAGTTCTGTCTTCATTCTGAAAGAGAAAGTTTTTGGTGGTTCATTTGGTCAATAGTTATATCTTGTTTTTTTATTATTACAATATTGTATATATTGACTAGTCTTCATCTGTACTTTTTTGTCCCTTGTTTGCTAAACCTGAGGGAGTTAGGGAAACCTCTTTTGGAGATAACCCTTTTAACGCGAGCACGAAAAGGACGTTAGCTCAGAGTTCCCAGGCTCCTAGTCGAACCACACTTTTCTCCGCTCTTCCTACGGGAGGGCCGTGTAGGATTGAGGAAGATGACAGTGTCCTTACGTGGCCCTTTGTTTTTTTTTTCATATTTTATTACGTTTCTTCCCTCACAAGTGTTTGCCAAAAAGGCAAAACCTGCGGAGTAGGGAAACCTCTTTTGGAGATAACCCTCTCAACGCGAACGCGCGCGCGCGCGCGAAAAGGACGTTGGCTCAGAGTTCCCAGGCTCCTAGTCGAACCACACTTTTCTCCGCTCTTCCTACGGGAGGACCGTGTAGGATTGAGGAAGATGACAGTGTCCTTACGTGGTTCTTTGTTTTTTTTTTCATATTTTATTACGAACTGTGTAATGTTGGAGTTTTATATCCTCCAACAAAAAACATGCAGCTGGAGTAAGGCTCCAGAACTAGGACAAAAAGCTGGAGTGAGGCTCCAGAACTATAAGTCATTACATAATATTATGAGTACAAAAGCTGGAGTGAGGCTCCAGAACTATAAGTCATTACACAATATTATGGGTACAAAAGCTGGAGTGAGGCTCCAGAACTAAACTCGTTACACAATAACTAAAAAACTCGTCACAAAAGCTGGAGGTTAGGCTCCAGAACTGAATAGAAGTTATATAATATTACGTTTTTCACCACCGTCACAAAAGCTGGAGTAATGCTCCAGAAACTAGATTATGGTTATATAATGCTGAATAAGAGGGAATGGTAAAAAAAATAAAGAGACTTCCCCGACTAACACTTCTCTCTCTCTCTTCCCCCAGCGAGTAAGGCTTTACACGTCTGTTGGCAGTTGGCGTCGACGAAAGGCTCAGTCGTGTTCAATTTGAAATGTTTCTTTACGAATCTAACGACTCGTCGGTCATTAGCGTCTTTCGTCGTACGATTAAACTTATCTAGAATGCGACTCATGGACAGTCCGTTCGCCTTATGGTACAGAAAGTAGAGACAATACTGTCCGCATACGACGCTGCAAGGCCCCTGCAAGCTCGTGAGGTTGTAACGTTTAAACATAGAGTTTTTCTTGAGAAAACGTAAAATATGAATGTTTCGTGGTTTTAACCCGTAACTATCGAAATAGTCCACGCTCGCTGTCCTTCTGTCGAAATAGGCGGCGACCCAATGACTGCCAGGTTTCGTTGCAGGGTCCAGATTGATGATGTAACCTTCTCGGGTAGGTGTCTCGGGCAACTGGTCGGAAGCGTACACACCGCCGAAACATGGTCCGAGTTTGCTGTGACGTCTGGCCGCACTTCTCAGTTCGTCAGTCTGCATGGTTTTTCTCTCAATGTTCGTACAGTACGTTCTTGGACTGATCAATCTCGAGAACAGTTTGATGGACCATGTACATCACCAGATTGACGGTTTCGACGAGCGCTTGCTTGAACGTCACGTCGACTCTGAGAGCTCCCTGCTTTATAAGGTTGTAGTGGCACTGGCCATGACTTTTGTCGGAGGTCAAGTCGAAGGCGTACAGACAATTGCCCAGAGGATAGTCGATGTATGGGAGACGGGGCGACGAGTCGGAAGTGAGTTTGTCGAGTGCCTGGAAGAGGGAATAATAGTTTCTCACGTACAAGTCGTCGGTGTAATCGGGTTTGTAGGGAATGGCTGGAATCGTTCTTCCATCCACTTGCAAGGCGAGGTAGTTGACGTTATAGTGGTGGAAATTAAACGGGTTTGCGCCGTAAGCCCCGTTGAAAGCATTGTTCGAAACAAAACCCAGCAGGCAGAACGAGGGTAGGTTTCCGAGCACGACATTGTCGAGATTGCCTTGTCTCGATCCGGCGGGAATGGTGAAAGTCTTGACCTCCACTCGGCGGATGGGGTACTTGGCGGTATTGGTCTTGAGGGCCTCTGCAAAGCCGATGAGTACCGAGGGTGATGGCACGACTCGTCGAACGTAGAGGACAGCACTCGTGATGTTGACACGATAGTCGGCCCCAACCTCCGTACTCATCAGGCAGAAGGCATTTTTGCTTCTGGTGAGTTTCAGCCTCAGATCGACATTGTTGAGTAGCAGCCGGTCCTGTTGGAAGAGGTCGCAATGGGGTCTGCCGTAGAGATCGACCACCTTGCTGGTTTTGACTCGCCCGTTGCGGTATTTGAAACCGAGGTTCTTCCCAGCGTCCGAGATGTCGGCCTCGTCGAAGGATCCGGGGGTGTCCTTCTTCCACAACTGCGTCGAAAGATGACTGTTTTCGGCATCGGTACCGTAGCTCAACAGAGTCTCGAGATAGCTACGGTAGGCGTACCCGTTGTCGGAATTGGATATTTGCTTGCCGCTCACTTCGCAGTCGCACTGGGAAAATAGAGAGTGTAGGAGTAGATTCACGGGTGCTACGGCATTAGCAGCGGTCAATGCCGTCGATGTCCCCTTGACAACTTTACATCGGATGTGGAGATAAGACTGACTCAGGTCCAGCAGGCAGTCGGCGGCACCCGGCACTACGAACTCGATGGGGGTACCGTCGGTTAGAGTGGCTAGAGGATGGTAGGCCACCAAGGTATCGTCGTTTACGGTAACCTGCACCGGAGGTACGGAGAACACTTCCAATTCTTCTTTGGTGCAGGGCACCGAATCTCTGTCCGGTTTCATCAACATGACGACCTCTGAATGAAAGATTTTCGAGGTGAAGGGTCTATTTCTAGTCGAAAAAGTCTGCTTTACTTCTCGGAAGACGGCGTGAAGGGGCTTTGCGACGTCGTACTAGGGCAACCAAACCGCGACGGCGACGTTTCCCTCCTGACTGACCTTTCTTTCGACGACAACACTTCTTCCTCCTCTTTCGACCTGTTCCAGACTGTCCTCCCGTCGCTACCGCAACGGCGTCTCGTTTAGCCGCGTCCCACCTGTTTCTGGCAGCTTCCTTAAAGGAGGTCCCCCCCTGAACATCGTCCAAAAGTTTGGAGCCACTTCTCAACGCGTACCTTCCTACTCCGAAAAGAGTGTTTTTAATAAAAGGGAGAGCCGACCTGAACACACCACCCAGGAAATCACCGAATCCCGATCCACGCTGTATGCGACCGCCAGAAAAGTAAGGAGCCCCACCTATATGGTTTCTCGAACAATAGTGGCCGACGCATACCCGAGGGTCTAATCCTACGTAGGGGGTCCGCATTTTTGCTTCACGTCCGATCCCTCGCCCCTTCTGGGAATAAATGATGGTCGGGACCTAACGCCACCTCATGAAATAGGCAAAAACAAGTTGAAAGGTTTCTTTTTAGCTGTTGGGTAATGTTTTTTGAGAAGGGTCTTAATCCCACTTACGAAAAACCCACCCCGTTGCCTTTTAGTCCTCATCCTTCTCTTAACCCTCCCCCCCTTTCTCTTTCGACGGACCATGACGATCAGGGACGTCTTCTAAAGTGTAACGTTACGCTAACCTCCCCCGACCTGAATGGCACTTTTTCTCCCAGATCCGTCATTAAATACACTCTTACCGTTTCGAAATCGCGCCTAGCGAGAGGTCGGTAGTAAGGTTTGGTGAAAATCTCGTGCGTTTTATTCCCCCCATCTATTCTAACTACTCGAAGTAGAGGAGCCAGAACATCTCCCACTACGGTCTCGTTCACGATATCGCTGTATACAAAAATACTATTCAGAACTTCTTTCAAACCGAGTCCGGCTCTACCCACTTTGAAAGATGTAATAAATTTGTCGGGGCCGTCTGGAGGAAAACCGAGGATCTTGGTCAGTTTTTCGTCGATCAAGAGCCCCATTATTTCTACGGAAGTGTTATTCTTGTCGGGGGACAACACTTGGATGGGCATGATGACGGTAGCCACGTTCGTTCCCGGGTTGTAATCAAAATGAGGGTACTGTTCGACATCTATCCTATCTCGCATAAGTTGGTTCAGTTTGGCCACGAGCTCCTCTCCTCTACTGTAATATCCTTTGGGCAGATAGGCGGTCACGGTCGAGAGATGAGAAATGTAGGACAACCACCAACTCCCATCGTTGAATTGATTGTTGATAAACTCTATGGGCACGGGGCCTCCCCCCTTCTTAGGATGGTCTCCCATGAGGATGTCGTAATAACTCTCTTTGAACACGTTGTCTTTTCTCTCCCATCCTAGAAACACGGACAGGTTGTAAGAGAGACACAGTCTCGCCCCCGTATGGAGCTTGTTGACGATGGTGACGAGACGAGTGCTCTCGTCGTATCGGAACTGGATGACCGACTGCGCGAGCGTCTTGACTACCCAGTAGTTGAGAAACTTTATAACATTTTGCATCTTGTAATTCATCAGGTCTACCCCCACGATATTGACGTCCTGCGCCAATCTCCTATCCCCAACCTCCAATTTCGCAATCTCGTCAACGTCAGCGCCCGCCGCCACCGCCGCTTCGGTTTCCGCGAAGGCGTCGATATCGAACCTGGGAAACTTGACGTAGGTGCGCGTCCCTAGCTGGAATTTCAGTTCGATCGAATCCATCACGTTGCTCCAGTTCCTAGTAAATTGCACCTCGGCGAGGCCCACGTCCCAGTCACCCGCCAGGCTCACTCTTTGAGCCAGTTTGGTGGTGTAGTCGTTCAGGGCGTTATTGGGAAACAGGTCCAGACTGGCATTCGCCGGCAGAGTCATGTAGAAAGAATCTCCCTCCATCTTACAGTTTCTTCAAATCTCTGGCGGGGATCCAACGGTTGTGGGAGGCGTCGTAACCCTCGAATTGAACGTAGTACTTTTTCTTGCGTCCTTTCCCCCTCGTTTTCAGGACCTTGTCTACCCGATGGTAGTCCTCGCCTTCGTTTTTAACCACTTTCTGAAGCTCGTGGAGGTA
>JAHWFP010191754.1:16242-41359 GCA_023313725.1 Lithobius niger | reverse complement strand
ATGCTGATTTCAACAAGGATTCGTGCCTAACAACTTTTGGTTCAACACGAAACCGAACCATCAGTTATACACATAAAAGGTATGAAGCCAACCAATGTCGGGTCAGAGTGAATATTAAATACCAAGGATATTTCACAGATTACAGCTGCTGCTCAACGAAAACGGCCATCAGTTAAAGCACATGGAGTAGATAAATAATTCGTTCAATCCATCTTTCACAGCTTTCAACAGCTTGCTAAACAAGAAAACAAGCCAGCAGTTAAAACGCCGGGCTACTGCTTAATACCACTGTAGGGTTTGCAGCTCTCAACTGCAGGATCAGTGCGAGACAAAGCAAGTACTTGAAACGCTGGGCAACTCTTATTTCCTGGTGCAGCTTTAAAAGCTTTCAACTGCTGGTTTATTACGAAAGGGAATGTAATGTTGAAGCACAGCTTGTAATTATAGTAGCCCTCAAATTTCAAGGATTTAAACAGCTGGTTCAAGATGAAAATGCCATTGCCTGAAACATTGAATTCATAAAGCCATATCACGATTGTTTAAATGGTTCAACTGCTGAGTCAACAAACAATAGCTAAAGTATTGAAACATATCTGATGTGAACAAACATCCATCGTATCAGCTTCATTTCTGTTCATCTATTCAATTGATGGTAAATATGAAACACGGTGATACTTGACCAGGGCTCCATTCGACCGAAATACACACGGCCATTGACAATGGAGAGGGAATACAAATCATGCACTAACAAGGCTCAATAAAGGAGAAATAAATAGACATACATCGCTGGAAATAATATTAAGGAAAATTCGAAATTAGCCAACAGAAAAAAATCATACACTAGAAATTTGGAGGCGAACTGGGTATCGGTTCGAATCCGGTTCATGCTAATCCGATGAAACGTAAGTGCGTAAAGGTGGCTTACTGAACTACGTTATTTCTAGTATATGTTTTAGTAATTACCTACTGACTCAATAGCTTGCATTTGAGTTACATACCTCTTAATGAGTGTGGATGAGGATTTCCTATTTTTCATCTACTGACTCAAAAAGAAACTGATCCATTAATGTTGATGACATCCGATGCAGATTTCAACACAAAACCGTGCTTGGCAACTGTTGGTTCAACACGAGACCGAACCACCAGTTAAACATAGAGATGAGATAAAACCAATCAACATTCATTTCCCTGATTTCAATTGATGGAGACGAACCCACAATTGAAATTTAAATGAACATTTCACAGCTAAACGGCTATCAGTTAATACACAGGCAGTAGATAATTCCGTCTAATGCAGCTTTCACTTCTTTCAACTGCTGGCTAAACACGAAAACAAGCCAGCAGTTAAAACGATTGCCTCCTGCGAAACACCAATGTAGGTTTGTAGTTTGTAGCATATTGTTGAAATACAGCAAGTACATAAAGTGGTAAGCGATGACGGTTTACAGCTAGAAAATGTAGGTTCAATACAAGACAAAAGGCAACAATTGAACCACAAGGCTTCTTCCACATACCAATGCAGATATGACAGATTTTCAACTGCTGGCCCAGTAAATAAAGTCAGCAATTGAAACGTAGTCCCAACAACAAAATACCAATGTAGGTTTTAGTTCTAAACTACTGGATTAATAGCTTTCAATTGCAGGCTTAAATACGAGAAAGACTGCATTTATAACTCATTTACCGAATATGCTTTCACAACTTTCACCTGCTTGCACTGCGTGACACAGAGCCAGCATTTCTTTCGCATACCACTTAATTAGTGCCAATGTAGATTTCCCATCTTTCAACAACTAACTCAATAAGAAAATAATGATGGCATCCGATGCTGATTTCCACAAAGGATTCGTGCCATGGAGTAGATAAATTCGTTAAATCTATCTTTCACAGCTTTCAACAGCTTGCTAAACAAGAAAACAAGCCAGCAGTTAAAACGCCAGGCTACTGCCAAATACCGCTGTAGGGTTTGCAGCTCTCAACTGCAGGATCAGTGCGAGACAAAGCAAGTACTTGAAACGCTGGGCAACTCCCATTTCCTGGTGCAGCTTTAAAAGCTTTCAACTGCTGGTCTATTACGAAAGGGAATGTATTGTTAAAGCACAGCTAGTAATTAAAGTAGTCCTCAAATTTCAAGGATTTAAACAGCTGGTTCAAGATGAAAAAGCCATTGCTTGAAACACAGAATACATACAGCCATAGCACGATTATTTCAATGGTTCAACTGCTGAGTCAACAAACAATAGCTAAAGTATTGAAACATACCATATGTAAACAAACATCCGTCGTATCAGCTTCATTTCTGTTCATCTATTCAAATGATGGTAAATATGAAACACGGTGATACTTGACCAGGGTTCCATTCGACCGAAATACACACGGCCATTGACAATGAAGAGGGAATAAAAATTATACACTCACAAGGCTCAATAAAGGATAAATAAATAGACATAAATCGCCGGAAATAATATTAAGGAAAATTCGAAATTAGCCAATAGCGGAAATCATACACTAGAAATTTGGGGGCGTATTGGGTATACGGTTCGAATCCGGGTCACGCAATTCCGACGAAACGTAAGTGCATAAAGGTGGCTTACTGAACTATGTTATTTCTAGTGTATGATTTTCGCTGTTAGCTATTTGCTAATTTAACTTAATATTATTTCCAGACATTTACGTCTATTTATTTTTCCTTTACTGAGCCTTGTGAGTGTACGATTTGTATTCCATCTCCATTGTCAATGGCCAAGTCAATTTCGGTCGAATGGAGCCTTGGTCAGGGTTGTGACCTTAATAACAGGTTCAGTCATTTATATTTATGCCAGTGGAGGATGTGGCCATAGCGAATAAGGCGCTATGCAAGTGATCTGGGGCGAAGTGGGTAGCCGGTCGTATCCGGGTCATGCCACTCCAACGAAACGTAAGTCCATAAAGGTAGCTTACTGAAAAACGTTATTTCTAGTGTATATTTAGGTAATTACCTACTGACTCAAGAGCTTGCATTTTTGATGCATACTTCTTAATGAGTGTTGATGAGGATTTCTTATTTTTCATCTACTGACTCAAGAAGAAACTGAGGCATTCATTAATGTTGATGACATCCGATGTAGATTTCAACAAAAACCATGCTTGGCAACTGTTGGTTCAACACGAAAAAGAACCACCAGTTAAACATAGAGATGAGATAAAACCAATCAACATTCACTTTTCTGATTTCAATCGATGGAGACGAACCTGCAATTGAAATTCAAATGGTTATTTCACAGCTGTCAGCTGAAACTCAACACTAAACGGCTATCAGTTAAAACACAGGCAGTAGATAATTCCGTCTAATGCAGCTTTCACTGCTTTCAATTGCTGGCTAAACAGGAAAACAAGCCAGCAGTTAAAACGATTGCCTACTACGAAACACCAATGTAGGTTTGCAGTTTGTAGCATATTGTTGAAATACAGCAAGTACATAAAGTGGTAAGCGATGAAGGTTTACAGCTAGAAAATGTAGGTTCAATACAAGAAAAAAGGCAGCAATTGAACCACAAGGCTTCTTCCACATACCAATGCAGATATGATAGATTTTCATCTGCTGGCCCACAGCAAATAAAGCCAGCAATAGAAACGTAGTCCTGACAACAAAATACCAACGTAGGTTTTAGTTCTAAACTACTGGATTAATACTTTCAACTGCAGGCTTAAATACGAGATAGACTGCATTTATAACAAAGAGCTACACTCATTTACTGAATATGATTTCACAACTTTCACCTGCTTGCACTGCGTGAAACAGAGCCAACATTTCTTTCGCATACCACTTAATTAGTGACAATGTAGATTTCCCAACTAACTCAATAAAAAAATAATGATGCCATCTGATGCTGATTTCAACAAGGATTCGTGGGTAACAACTTTCGGTTCAACACGAAACTGAACCATCAGTTATACACATAATAAGGTATGAAGCCAACCAATGTCGGGTCAGAGTGAATATTAAATACCAATGATATTTCACATCTTACAGCTGCTGCTCAACGAAAATGGCCATCAGTTAAAGCACATGGATTAGATAAATTCGTTTAATGCATCTTTCACAGCTTTCAACAGCTTGATAAACAAGAAAAAAAAAGCCAGGAGTTAAAACGCTGGGCTACTGCTAAATACCAATCTAGGGTTTGCAGCTCTCAACTGCAGGATCAGCGAGCGACAAAGCAAGTACTTGAAACGCTGGGCAACTCCTATTTCCTGGTGCAGCTTTAAAAGCTTTCAACTGCTGGTTTATTACGAAACGGAGTTTATTGTTGAAGTACAGCTAGTAATTAAATTAGTCTTCATATTTCAAGGATTTAAACAGCTGGTTCAAAATGAAAAAGCCATTGCTTGAAACACCGAATACATAAAGCCATTATTTCAATGGTTCAACCGCTGAGTCAACAAACAATAGCTAAAGTATTGAAACATATCAGATGTAAACAAACATCCGTCGTATCAGCTTCATTTCTGTTCATCTATTCAATTGATGGGCAATTATGAAACACGGTGTTACTTGACCAGGGATCCATTCGACCGAAATACATTCGGCCATTGACAATGGAGAGGTAATACAAATTATACACTCACAAGGCTCAATGAATGAGAAATAAATAGACATAAATCGCTGGAAATAATATTAAGGAAAATTCGAAATTAGCCACAGCGAAAAACATACACTACGGTTTGGGGGCGAATTGGGTATACGGTTCGAATCCGTGTCACGCCACTCCGACGAAACGTAAGTGCATAAAGGTGGCCTATTGAACTACGTTATTTCTAGTGTATGATTTTCGCTGTTGGCCATTTTCCAATTTAACTTAATATTATTTCCAGACATTCACGTCTATTTATTTCTCCTTTGTGGAGCCATGTGAGTGTACGATTTGTTTTCCCTCCCTGTTGTCAATGGCAGATTGAATTTCGGTCGAATGGAGCCCTGGTCACGGTCGTGACCTTAATAACGGGTTCAGACAGTTATCTTTCTGCCAGTGGATACTGTGGCCATAGCGAATAAGGCGCTATGCAAGTGATCTGGGGCGAAGTGGGTAGCTGGTTCGTATCCGGGTCATGCCACTCCGACGAAACGTAAGTGCATAAGGTTGCTTACAGAACTACGTTATTTCTAGTGTATGTTTACGTAATTACCTACTAACTCAAGAGCTTGCATTTGAGTTGCATACCTCTTAATGAGTGTTGATGAGGATTTCCTATTTTTCATCTACTGACTCAAAAAGAAACTGATCCAATAATGTTGATGACATCCGATGTAGATTTCAACACAAAACCGAGCCTGGCAACTTTTGGTTCAGCACGAGAGAGAACCACCAGTTAAACATAGAGATGAGATAAAACCAATCAACATTCATTTCCCTGATTTCAGTCGATGGAGACGAACCCACAATTGAAATTTAAATGGATATTTCACAGCTTTAAGCTGAAGCTCAACACTAAACGGCTATCAGTAGATAATTCCGTCTAATGCAGCTTTCACTGCTTTCAACTGCTGGCTAAACACGAAAACAAGCCAGCAGTTAAAACGATTGCCTACTGCGAAACACCAATGTAGGTTAGTAGTTTTTAGCATCTGGTTGAAATACAGCAAGTACATAAAGTGATAAGCGATGACGGTTTACAGCTAGAAAATGTAGGTTCAATACAAGACAAAAGGCAGCAATTGAACCACAAGGCTTCTTCCACATACCAATGCAGATATGACAGATTTTCAACTGCTGGCCCCCAGTAAATAAAGCCAGCAATTGTAACGTAGTCCTAACAACAAAATCCCAATGTAGGTTTTAGTTCTAAACTACTGGCTTAATAGCTTTCAACTGCAGGCTTAAATACGAGAAAGACTGCATTTATAACAAAGAGCTACACTCATTTACCGAATATGCTTTCACAACTTTCACCTGCTTGCACTGCGTGAGACAGAGCCAGCATTTCTTTCGCATACCACTTAATTAGTGCCAATGTAGATTTCCCATCTTTCAACAACTAACTCAATAGGAAAATAATGATGCCATCCGATGCTGTTTTCAACAAGGATTCGTGCCTAACAACTTTTGGTTCAACACGAAACCGAACCATCAGTTATACACATAAAAGGTATGAAGCCAACCAATCTCGGGTCAGAGTGAATTTTAAATACCAATGATATTTCAGAGCTTGGAGCTGCTGCAAAACGAAAATAGCCATCAGTTAAAGCACATGGAGTAGATAAATTCGTTCAATCCATCTTTCACAGCTTTCAATAGCTTGCTAAACAAGAAAACAAGCCAGCAGTTAAAACGCCGGGCTACTGCTAAATACCACTATAGGGTTTGCAGCTCTCAACTGCAGGATCAGTGCGAGACAAATCAAGTACTTGAAACGCTGGGCATCTCCTATTTCCTGGTGCAACCTTAAAAGCTTTCAACTGCTGGTTTATACAAAAGGGAATGTATTGTTGAAGCACAGCTAGTAATTAATGTAGTTCTCAAATTTCAAGGATTTAAACAGCTGGTTCAAGATGAAAAAGCCATTGCTTGAAACACAGAATACATAAAGCCATATCACGATTATTTAAATGGTTCAACTGCTGAGTCAACAAACAATAGCTAAAGTATTGAAACGTACCAGATGTAAACAAACATCCATCGTATCAGCTTCATTTCTGTTCATCTATTCAATTGATGGTAAATATGAAACACGGTGATACTTTACCGGGGCTCCATTCGACCGAAATACACTCGGCTATTGACAATGAAGAGGGAATGCAAATCATACACTCACAAGGCTCAATAAAGGAGAAATAAATAGACATATATCGCTGGAAATAATATTAAGGAAAATTTGAAATTAGCCAACAGCAAAAATCATACACAAGAAATTTGGAGGCGTACTGGGTATCCGGTTCGAATCCGGGTCATGCCACTCCAATGAAACGTAAGTGCATAAAGGTGGCTTACTGAATTACGTTATTTCTAGTATATGTTTTAGTAGTTACCTATTGACTCAATAGCTTGCATTTGAGTTGCATACCTCTTAATGAGTGTGGATGAGGATTTCCTATTTTTTATGTACTGACTCAAAAAGAAACTGATCTATTAATGTTGATGAGATCCGATGCAGATTTCAACACATAACCGTACTTGGCAACTGTTGGTTCAACATGAAACAGAACTACCAGTTACACATGGAGATTAGATAAAACCAATCAACATTCATTTCCCTGATTTCAAGTTGTCGACGCGCCATTAAGCCTCAATCCCCCCCCCCTGATTTCAATCGATGGAGACGAACCTGCAATTGAAATTCAAATGGTTATTTCACAGCTTTCAGCTGAAGCTCAACGCTAAACGGCTATCAGTCAAAACACAGGCAGTAGATAATTTCGTCTAATATAGATTTCACTGCTTTCAACTGCTGGCTAAACACCGAAACAAGCCAACAGTTAAAACGATTGCCTACTGCGAAACACTATGTAGGTTTGTAGTTTGTAACATATTTTGAAATACAGCAAGTACATAAAGTGGTATATGGATGACGGTTTACAGTTAGAAAATGTAGGTTAAATACAAGACAAAAGGCAGCAATTGAATTACAAGGCTTCTTCCACATACCAATGCAGATATGAATGATTTTCAACTGCTGGTCCACAGTAAACAAAGCCAGCAATTGAAACGTAGTCCTAACAACAAAATACCAACATAGGTTTTAGTTCTAAACTACTGGATTAATAGCTTTCAACTGCAGACTTAAATACGAGATAGAGTGCATTTATAACAAAGGGCTACACTCATTTACCGAATATGCTTTCACAACTTTCACCTGCTTGCACTGCGTGAGACAGAGCCAGCATTTCATTCGCATACCACTTAATTAGTACCAATCTAGATTTTCCATCTTTCAACAACTAACTCAATAAGAAAATAATGATGCAGTCCAATGCTGATTTCAACAAGGATTCGTGCCTAACAACTTTTGGTTCAACATGAAACCGAACCTTCAGTTATATGCATAAAGGGTATGAAGAGACCCAATGTCGGTTCAGAGTGCATTTTAAATACCAATGATATTTCACAGCTTACAGCTGCTGCTCAATGAAAACGGCCATCAGTTAAAGCACATGGAGTAGATAAATTCGTTCAATCCATCTTTCACAGCTTTCAACAGCTTGCTAAACAAGAAAACAAGCCAGCAGTTAAAACACCGGGCTACTGCTAAATACCACTGTAGGTTTTGCAACTCTCAACTGCAGGATCAGTGAGAGACAAAGCAAGCATTTGAAACGCTGGGCAAATCCCATTTCCTGGTGCAGCTTTAAAAGCTTCAACTGCTGGTTTATTACGAAACAGAGTGTATTGTTGAAGCGCAGCTAGTAATTAAAGTGGTCCTCATATTTCATTTGCTGGTAACGTTTTCATCTACTGACTCAAAACGAAACTGATCCATTAATGTTGATGACATCCGATGCAGATTTCAGCACGAAACCGTGCCTGGCATCTGTTGTTTGAACACGAAACAGAATCATTAGTTGAACATTGAGAAGAGATAAAACGAATCGACGTAGATTTCCCAGCTCTCAAATGATGGAGACGGCGCTGCAATTGAAATACAGGGTGATTTAAAATACCAATGGATACATTACAGCTTTCAGCTGAAGCTCAACGCAAATACGGCTATCAGTAAATGCACAGGTAGTAAATAATTCTGTCTAATGTAGCTTTCACAGCTTTCAACTGCTAAGAAACAGCTAAGAAAGATTTTTATTTCAAAATCTTAATTGTCAAAATCGGTTGCCAAATATCAGTAACAACGCTTGTCAAAAGTGACTTACGCGACAACAATCAGCTAAGTTTAATTCGAAATTAGCTTTTAATGTAGATTAGATTAGTGTGCTCGGTTAGAATTCCCACATTCGTTAAAAAAAGGGGTGTAATTTTTCTGTTGAAAATACGGTTACTCCAACAAATCCATTATCAATCAAATCATACTACTAACTCAGTCAACCCTCAATCTTAAGCATCTGCAAGACTTTTCTTAAGTAATTATCATAAGCATTAACACCCGAGTGTCACCAGATTGTTTACACTTAAATGTTATTAGTATTAAAAAACGCTTAAGCGTACAATACGGATGTAAGCATTAAAAAACTTAAAGCTCTAAAGGAACAGATATTAGAAAAAGTCATGTAAGCCATCAGCGTCGCACTAATACGTGTAAAACAATCTTTAGCGACCCAAAAAACAAGCTGGAGCTTCTTTTACACGTATTAGTGCGACGCTGATGGCTTACATGTATTTTTCTAATATCTGTTCCTTTAGGGCTTTAAGATTTTTAAGGCTTACATCCGTATTGTACGCTTAAGCGTTTTTTAAGACTAATATTCATTATTTTTTTTTGTTTCAGCAAGAATAACAAAAAAAAAAGAATACAGTAATCTCCTTAAAATTATTGTTATAAGAGAGCCTTTTTAATACTTAATTTTAAGAGCTATAAAAGTTGAAAATCGGTTCTTTGGTTCGATCTCTAGGTGAGAGCAAAATTTCTCCAACAAGAAGAACAACAATAATTGTATTACGTTAAAATAGTGTCCAAGAATCCATAGGCCTTCTTATACCTATGTTTTAAGCTGTAAAACTTGAGCATCGGTTCATTGGTTCGATCTTCAGGTGTAGGACAGCAGCTGTTACGTGCTAATCATGAACATTGAGCTAAATCCATGAAATTTGGTACACAAGTCAATTCTTAGCTTATAAATCGAGCTAGCTATGGAATCTCTGGAGATACCCCCTAAGGCTTCATTCTGTCCAACTACCACACTCACCTGTATTCTTGCTGATCACGCAAAACGTGGATTGGTACACAAGTCATTCTTAGTAGTACAAATCGAACTAAAATTTGTTGATCATCAATCTCATGGAGAGGACACAAGGAAGCACTTGGGGTGGGTGTATCTCATGGGATTCCGTATGTAGTTCGAGTTCTTTTCTACTACTATAATGCATGTTTTTAGTACGTTCAGCGTTGGTTATTGATGCTTCATGGGGTGCACAGGAGGGGGAGGGGAATGCTGGGGAGGTTTTGGTGGTATTTCATGGAGATCCATGGCTGGTTCCATATCTACTGCTAGGAATGATTGGTATACCAAAATGCATGCTTTCAGTACAATCAACAAGAATTTTTGGGTATCTACCTCATGGAGCGGGAATAAGGGGCCTTGGAGGATTTCGTGGAAGTTCCATAGCTATAATTTGATTTCTACTGCTAACAATGACTGTGTACCAAATTTCATTCTTAGCACTATCTGCAAGAATTTGTTGGTCAGGCCTCTAGGAGGGGGCATGGGGGACCGTTGTGGTGCCTTGTCGATTATCTCGAGGGGGTTCAGAGCTAGTTTAATTTGTACTATGAATGACTTGTGTGCCAAATTACATGTTTTTTAGCTCTATCTGCAATAATTTGTTGGTGAAGCCGCAGGGAAGAGGGGAGTAGAGCCTCGGAGAGGGGGAGGGAGAGAGCCTTGGGGACATTTCATGGGGGGGGTTCCATGGCTGGTTCGATGTGTACTGCTAAGAATGACTTGTGCACCAAAATTCAAGATTTTAGCTCGGTTTGTAAAAATGTGTGGGTCAAGGCTCAGTGAGGGGGCACAGGGGGGCGCTGGAGACCCTTTGGGGGTATTTCTTGAGGGTTCCATGGCTGATTCAATTTATGCTGCTAAGAATGACTTGTGCACCAAATTTCATGTTTTTAGCATGATCTGTAAGAATTTGTTGCCCAAGCCCCTAGGAGGGAGCACAGGAAGATGCTGGGAAGGGGGCGTGGAAGGCACTTGGGGGTATTTCATGTGGGGTCCATGGCTGGTTCGATTTTTCCTGTTAAATTTCATGTTTTTAGCTCGATTTGCTAAAATTTGTTACTCCACTAATCATTTCTGCCCAGTGCTCTACAATAATAATTGCTCTGCGGAAATACTGCTGTCACATCAAATTCATGTTCAAAAGCCCCTGGTCGGTGTTAATACCTACATTTTAAGCTATACAAATTGAAAATCGGTTCATTGGTTCGATCTCTAGGTGAGGGGAAAGGTTCTAGCCCATTTGGCTTTCCGTGTCAAGAATACATTAAAATACCTTGCGAAAGGCTCTAGGCCTTGGCCATCGTTTTAAGCTATAGAACTTATAGAAGCTTGACGATTTCTGTCCAGTGATCTACAACAATAATTGCTCTGCCAACGAGAATACTGCAGTCACATCTGAATCGTATTCAAAAGACCTTGGTTGGAGTTAATACTTACATTTTAAGCTATACAAATTGAAAATCGGTTCATTGGTTCGATATCTAGGTGAGAGCAAAAGTTCTAGCCCATTTGGCTTTCCGTGTCAAGAATATTATAGTTACATTAAAATAACCTGCGTAAGGCCCTTGGCCTTGTCCAGACCTACGTTTTAAGCTATAGAACTTGAAAATCGGTTCAGTGGTTCGTTCTTCAGTTGAGGGCAAAGAGTCCCAACAACAAAAACAAGAACAAAAACAAGAACAACAACAAAAACAACAACAACAACAAGAAATGGACATGCTGTGGACGCCGAACGGTTCGATTGTTGTCATTATAATTTGTAATGCAGTTAAATAGTTACGACACGACCCCAAATACCGAATTTCGTTGGTCTATGTCAATTCTGGGCGAAACTATAGGAGTTCAAAGTTTGACGTTTAACATGGAAGTTCATGCTGAGGCTTACATAAGGACCGCTACCGCAGTCCTTGATTTCTTTGTCTACAAGCAATACCACGATTTGCATGCGAAATTATTTTAGATTTAGCTACTGCTGGCCAAAAGAAGACCAAGAAGAAACACAGTAACTACTTTCAGATCTAAGTTTAAAATTGACGTTCACCTTCAATCTGTTCACGTAAATTATCTATGTGATACACATAACGAGAAATAATACCCGTATTAAGATCTTTAAGCTGATAAGCAACAGGACTAAACTTTTTAACAATCTCGTAATTTCCGATGTAAAATAGCGGGATTTGTCACTTCTAGGGCGATTTCGTATGTAAACTTTAGTTCCGACCTCAAATTTCTTATCCGTTTTATTTCTATCTGCCTCTGCAGCCCGATGCAACCTAGCTGCTTGACGTTTACGTACCGCTCTCCTAACTATCGCACGCATGCGTGACGTTAAGTTTAAGATGTGTAATGGGTAAATAACCTCGCCCGTTTGTACTTTCCCGACAGGGGCTTCGGGCATTCGTAACTCCCTTCCTGTCGCCAACATACTTGGGGTATAACCCGTCACTGAATCGGTTGCTGAATTTAATGCTGAATTTAATGGGTGTAGCAGTTGCCTGGGACTGATGGACTCCGTTTATACCCGGCTCCCGATTCAGCTTATAGATTTTTGAAGGTTTATCCTGCCAAAACCAAGTATTTGACGCGAATACGCCAAGAATTACTGGCTGGATTGTGTTCTCCATCAAGATCAGTGGAAAAGTTACAGTTCGTTGCGCAATCTGAAAAGTAGCAAAAACGAAACCCGGACACTCAACGAAACGATTATTGGCAACTCTAACCCGATAAGGACGTTGCGTGAATTCACCACCCATTTTTATCAAGTCATCTTTTAGCGAAATATTTACGTAGGACATTGTACTGCCGCTATCGAGTATGGCGTCTACATATTCTCTACTGAATTTAAGGGAAAAATAAGCGCACGGTGCTCGTGTAGGCTCAACAAGATCGCCTAGACAATTTCGGTTAGGAATTGGTCGGTTTTGAAAAGAACTAAATACAGATATAAGTCCAAAAGGCAACGTAAATAGGTTTGCATCTGTATTTAGTTATTTCTTGTGAGCCTTTGACTTTCCCGTCTTTTGAAAAGAAGATGTGCCATTTCCAGCTTTACCGACTAAAACTGGATGGCTTTCGGTTTTTTTGGCACGAATTCCTGTGCATCAGAATTCAACTCACTTTCTTGAAGTTGTGCAACTGTGCTTCTATTTGGAGTATGACCAATACTGGGATTTACACGACAATATTGTGTTTCGTGCAACGAATTTTTACACTTCTAGCACACCAAATTCCCTGTGCACGACTACCGCTATTATGACCACGGCTTCCAAAAAAGGTTCGACCATTTCCACGGCTACTGCTACTATCTGAATTACTGTTATTGCTGCAACTTGATTTTGCTGGTGAATTGACCTGTTAGGGCTGAATTTAGAAGTCCACCCCACCGTATTACAAATGTTACAAGTGTACTTTGCATCGTATTTAGGCAAGAAACTAGTGCTGCTATTCCCATTACCTCTACCACGATTTCTATCATTTCTAGTGTTACCAACATTTGAAACTCCAGTTTAGATTGGATTAGCCTGTCTCCTCTGAATCATATTTTCCAAGAAAAGACCTTGCATTTTAAAATCTATTAAAGAAGTGAATTTTCTTGACATCATAGTCATGTGAAAAATCGAATTCAGTGTTTCCAAAATAGCCTCAATTGGATCAAAACCACTGATTCCAGCACCTGTGTTTTGTAAAATATCTGTGCGTTTATTAAAATGCTTAATGAAATTTTCATTTCCCTTCATTCTCATAGTTCTAACCTTAGCAATTAGGTTATACCCATGTGACTGTACTTCAAACTTAGCCAAAAACAAGGTTTTAAAATTCTCCCAACTAGCAAAAGGTTCATTTGCCAAAAACCAGTCAACAGCATCTTCTGTTAACCATGATGGAACAGTTTGGTGGATAAATAATTTCTCATCAACCTTTCTAACCTTTAAAATTTTTTCCAATTTCATAATAAAGCTGAGGGGAAAATTTTGTCATTTAACTCATTAAATTCTCCAATTTTCAAAACTTCCATTTTAGGCAAAAGTATTGACACTTCAACCAGCTCTTTGGTAATTATTCTGTGATGAACAACTACCAACATTTAAACTACTACCAACTAGATTACTACTAGGTGTCATAACAGTTGAATTGAAAACATTAGTTTTAGTTGTTGACGTTAATGGTGGCTTAGGTGCTGCACTAGTTGTGTATACCGGATTAGCACCTCCCCATAAAAATTAACTACTGAATCCAGTTTAGCACTCAAATCCAAGATGGCAGTGTCAGTAGAATTACTAGCTGTAAAAGGTTGGTTAAAAGAATTTGGCACATAAGTAGTTTCAGTTGACACTTGGCTTGGACCAGGCAAGGGTACAGAATAATTTGGCACTAGGGACACAGTCACTGACTGCTTGCCAAGCATTTGGAACACTGGGTAAAATAGAACATGTTTGAACTTATCCAGTGAGGTCAGTCCATGTTAGGGACACTGGAATTAGCTGCTGCTGCTGCAAATTAGCAGTAGTTGTTACTGTAGCTACACAAGCAAGAGGAAAAGGAGGTGGAAAAGGTAAACTCACATTTGAAAACACGCCTCGCACAAATGCAACACCTCCTGTAACACTAGTATTAATTGTAACAGGTGAAAATAATTGTCCAATATTTGGTAAAATCAATGTAGGGCTTGACACACTAACATTTAGGCTTGCTGCAGTAGTATTTAGACCCAAATTAGGTGCACTTGAACATTAGGGCTAGCTGGAGAAAACTGAGCTGCTATCCTTGATGAGGTAAACGCTAATGGTGACTGCACAACTTGTGGAATGATAGGGGTAGTCATCCTCGCTGCTTGTTCCCTTCTAGTCGTAGGCTTTTCCCTATTTTGTTAGGGTACCAACTTAAATTCTAAGAGTCAGGATCTAAATCTGGCTTAGATCTAGTAGACCTTGGCATAAAATCTCACGATATTGAAAGTTTTAGGCCTATAGGCTATGGAAAGTCACTTCAAGGCTAAAATTCAGTAGCCTACACAAATCAAAAGTTACCAGAATAAATTCCCAATAGGTAAAAGTCAAGAGGCACTAGCCTACATAGGCCCACACAAAATCTTCCAATAAATAAAAAAGCACTGACTGATCCAAACTATTCTTCACTACAATATAAAAGTTATCGCTATCTCAAACACAGTTCACAATACTCACAAATACTCAGGTTGTCTCTTGGTTACTCACTGAAGGCCGGGGTCCAAGGTGAAAATGGAACACCCAAGATGGCTGCCGGCATTCCAAAAGGGCTTCTTGGTGTAAATGGGTCCTTTCCTAGATGAAAAATGAACGGCCGATGCACCACTTGTGCAACCCTGCTATGCCCGGTACAAGGAAGAACGCCAGAAAGGATGGTGATTTCAGGGTTTATTCCAGGGCCCCGTGGTCTGTCCTTAGGAGATGTCCAGTGGTTCAAGGATGCTATGAGCAAGGCTTCTAGCAGAGTGGCACGCTTCAGGAAGAGTTCTTAGCTGGTTAGGGACTAGCTCCAAGAGTGAGGCTGAAAGGGGCTGCAAGGCCTTAAGTACCTAGAGCTGCAGCCAGTATCTGCCACTCGTAGTGCAAGGTACTTCTTGTACAATATCCTGGTATCCCATGAGCCATCTCTGCTAGCAGCTACCCCTAGGGGCAAGCAAGGCCACAGCCATCCTGACCACTGGTCTCCAGGGACTGGACCATACATCAAAGTACATAGCATTACTGGAATACATTAATAAAGATATAGAGTATACAAAATACATAGCATGGAGCCAAAGCATCAAGGTAAAGAGGCCCACTAAGGCCTTAGCTTAAGGAGTAGGAGGAAGCTGTGAAAACCGTAGTTGCACTACTCCCAAATACCAATGCATATTTAAAAACTTTCAACATTTGGAGCAACAAACAATAGCTAAAGTACTGAAACGTACCAGATGTAAACAAATATCCGTCGTATCAGCTTCATTTCTGTTCATCTATTCAAATGATGGGTAAATATGAAACACGGTGATACTTGACCAGGGCTCCATTCGACCGAAATACACTCGGCCATTGACAATCAAATCATACACTCACAAGGCTCAATAAAGATGAAATAAATAGACATAAATCGCTGGAAATAATATTAATGAAAATTCGAAATTAGCCAACAGCGAAAATCATAGACTAGCAATTTGGGGGCAAACTGGGTAGCTGGTTCGAATCCGGGTCATGCCACTCTGACGAAACGTAAGTGCATAAAGGTGGCTTACTGAACTACGTTATTTCTAGTGTATGATTTTCGCTGTTGACCAATTTCCAATTTTCCTTAATATTATTTCCAGATATTTATATCTATTTATTTCTCCTTTATTAAGCCTTGTGAGTGTTCAATGGCCGAGTGAATTTCGGTCGAATGGAGCCCTGGCCACGGTTGTGACCTTAATAATGGGTTCAGTGAGTTATCTTTATGCCAGTGGAGGATGTGGCTTTAGCGATTAAGGCACTATACAAGGGATCTGGGGCGAACTGTTTAGTCGGTTCGAATCCGGGTCATGCCACTCTGACGAAACGTAAGTGCATAAAGGTGGCTTACTGTACTACGTTATTTCTAGTGTATGATTTTTGCTGTTGGCCAATTTGCAATTTTCCTTAATATTATTTCCAGACATTTGTGCCTATTTGTTTGTAGACATGGATACTTCGTAAATTGGTGCCAACTGTATAGCCAAATTTCGGAAAGAAGCTGAAAATGAAAGGAATTTTATTGTTCTTGTTAAGTCTTTCTGTTGGTGCATTATTTGACTCCATTACACAGATAATTATAGAGTGTGAACCTTGATGGGACTGTGAAGGGTGAGAAGGTTGGGGAGTAGGTTCACAGCTAACCTATACGAAATGCTCGATTGCTTTTTTTTAACTCACTTTAGAATACACCCAAAGTATGATAGGCCGAAAGAAAATGTCATCTCTACAACCACAATCTTAAAAATGCCAAAAAAAATTAAATTTATTTAAAAAACAGGGGTTGGTTGCCATCACAAGACTACAAAAAGGTTTAAAGAAAAATTAACGATAGGTTAAAGAAAAAAAAAAGCAAGCTACGGGATTCGAACCGGGGACCTCGTACACCGCAGGAATGGAGTGCATTACGACCACAAACAAAGAAAACGCTTTCAAATAACTTATAATCTGATCTGGCTGGAAACGTATTGTCTGTTGTAAAGACTTATTTTGTTAACAAACGAAACGTGTTCTCTTCAAACGTCTCACAAACACTTAATAATAATAATAACACTTAAGACACGAATTTGGTAATGTGGCATGGTTAGAACTAGTGTGTTTCGTCAAAATGTAGTATATTTTACTGACTGTGAAGAGAGACACAATCCATCCATCCATATTGTGCGACCGATGGCCCTCAATGAATTCAAAATATAAATAATCTAACAGCTTTTTTTAAAGGCTTAAAACAAAGGAAAAAAGATGACGTTCTTAGCTAAATAGGCTTACATTCATAATATATCTGCAATGTAAATAAATTAATTTTAAAGAAAGACGACTGCCAAGAGGGCTGCTCACTGAGATAAATACCAAAGTTGAGAATCCAAGTGCAGGAAAAGAATTCTTGGTAACGTTTTCATCTACTGACTCAAAACGTAACTGATCCATTAATGTTGATGGCATCCGATGCAGATTTCATCACGAAATCGTGCCTGGAATCTATTGTTTGGACACGAAACAGAATCATTAGTTGAACATAAAGAAGAGATAAAACCAATCGACGTAGATTTCCCACTCTCAATTGATGGAGACGGAGCTGCAACTGAAATACAGGGTGATTTAAAATACCAATGGATACATTACAGCTTTCAGCTGAAGCTCAACGCAAATACGGCTATCAGTAAAAGCACAGGTAGTAAACAATTCCGTCTAATGTAGCTTTCACAGCTTTCAACTGCTGAATAATAAGGAAAACAATCCAGCAGTTAAAACGCTTGCTTTCTGCTAAATACCAATATAGGTAGCAATAGCTTAGGGAGTAGCAATAGCTTTCAACTGCAGGCTTAAATACGATATAGACTGCATTTATAACAAAGAGCTACACTCATTTACCGAATATGCTTTCACAACTTTCACCTGACTTCACAGCGTGAGACAGAGCCAGCATTTCTTTTGCATACCACTTAATTAGTGCCAATGTAGATTTCCCATCTTTCAACAACTAACTAATAAGAAAATAATGATGCCATCCGATGCTGATTTCAACAAGGATTCGTGCCTAACAACTTTTGGTTCAACATGAAACCCAACCATCAGTTATACACATAAAAGGTATGAAGTCAACCAATGTCGGTTCAGAGTGAATTTTAAATAACAATGATATTTCACAGCTTACAGTTGCTGCT
The DNA here is from genome assembly GCA_023313725.1 of Lithobius niger. Taxonomy (NCBI): domain Eukaryota; kingdom Metazoa; phylum Arthropoda; class Chilopoda; order Lithobiomorpha; family Lithobiidae; genus Lithobius; species Lithobius niger. The sequence goes on along the minus strand of JAHWFP010191754.1, from coordinate 23,105 downwards.
CAACGACGACGGCCATCAGTTAATGCACATGGAGTAGATAAATTCGTTCAATCCATCTTTCACAGCTTTCAACAGCTTGCTAAAAAAGAAAACAAGCCAGCAGTTAAAACGTCGGGCTACTGCTAAATACCACTGTAGGTTTTGCAGCTCTCAACTGCAGGATCAGTGAAAGACAAAGCAAGCATTTGAAACGATGGGCAACTCCCATTTCCTGGTGCAGCTTTAAAAGCTTTCTACTGCTGGTTTATTACGAAATAGAGAGTATTGTTGAAGCACGGCTAGTAATTAAAGTGGTCCTCATATTTCAAGGATTTAAACAGCTGGTTCAAAAAGCCATTGCTTGCAACACAGAATACGTAAAGCCATATGACGATGATTTCAATGGTGTAACTGCTGAGTCAACGAACAATAGCTAAAGTATTGAAACGTACCAGATGTAAACAAACATCCGTCGTATCAGCTTCATTTCTGTTCATCTACTCACAATTGCTGGGTAATTATGAAACACGGTGATACTTGACCAATAAAAAACTAAGCAATTACTTGAAACACAGACAGAACATAAAGCCATACGATGTTTATTTTGCAGTATCAACTGCTAGTTTATTACGAGGAAAAATCCTACAATTGTTTGGCACATAGGGAGTATATAACACAGACAGTCAACAGTAAAGATTGGTCTGGCGTGAATACAATATACACTGACCTGAATAAGAAAGAAAATACAATATTGATACTACTGTGACTCGAAACCCTTATACCCCAAATACTATCTTTCCACTAGGAAGCTATCTGAAGCTATCAAATATCAATATTGTCTTTTCTTTCTTTTTCACAGCTTTCCTCTGCGGATTAAAAAATATCGGCAGATACTGCCATGAATGTGTATACGTTTTAACGATCTTATTTTCATCTGAAGATGGGACGTTGACCTCCCGAAACATAGTGTCATTCTTTCTTGTGCACGACACTAGCTATAACTCATTCTTATCTTAGACTCAAAACTAAACAGAGTCCGTTGTTGAAACACTGGACAACTTTTTAAATACCAATGCATATTGCTCAGCATCTCGCAGCTTTCACTGCTGGCTCATAATGAACCCAACCCTAGTAATTGCTGGCTAAATACTGAACAGCTATTAGTTGGAACATAGTAAATATATAAAAAGTAACAAGAAATATTTTCCCGCATTTGACTGTTGGTTTTATATTTGTAATTTTGTACTTTACGTGCTATGCTACTCTCAAACACCAAAGTAGATCTCACAGCTTTTAATTGCCGTCAAACAAGAATTAGGGCTTGCATTTAAAATGCCGGGCTACTACCAATTACAAGAAAACAAGCCAGCAGTTAAAATTCCTTGCTACTGCTAAATACCATTGGAGGGATTTACTTCTCTTAACTGGTGGATTAGTAAGAGACAAGGCCAGCAGTTGAAACACTGGGCTACTCCCATATGCCAATACAGCTTTAAAAGCTTTCAAGTACTCGCTTATTACGAAACCGAGTTTTTTGTTGAAACACAGCTAGAAAATAAAATGGTAAGCTAAGAAGATTCAGAACTAGAAGACACAGGTACAATACAATACAAAAGCAAGCAGTTTAGCCACAAGGCTTCGCCCATATAGCAATGCACATATTACAGATTTTCAACTGCTGGACCACACAAAATAATGCCAGCAATTGAAACGTAGGCCTAATAACAAAATACCAAAGTAGGTTTTAGTACTAAACTACTGGCTCAATATATTTCAATTGAAGGCCTAAACACGAGATAGCCAGCATTTATAACAAAGATCTTCTCTCATTTACCGATTTTGCATTCACAACTTTCATCTGCTTGCACCGTCCGAGACAGAGTAAGATTTGGGTCGCATCCCTCTTGATCAGTGCCGATGTAGATTTCCTATTTTTAAACTCTTGATTCAATAAGGAGCAGATCCATCAATAATGAAACTATCAGGGTGAAGATTTCAACAAGAAACAAAGCCTAACAACTGTTACCTCAACACTAAACAAAACTATCAACTAAAACAGATAATACGTGAATCCAACCGACGTTGATTTCCCACCCTTTATTTGCTCGCTAAACAAGATGAAGATTTAAACGGTTTCAACAAATAATTGCTAAAGTAATCGAAACATACCAGATATAAACAAACAACTGTCGTATCAGTTTCATTTCTCTTTATCTACTAGCAGATACCAATCTAGGTTGTACAGCTCTCAACTGCTGAGTGACTATGAAACATGGTGATACACCAAATACTAATGATGATTTCAAGGTTTTCAACTGCTGGACCAACAAAAAACTAAGCAACAAGTTTAAACACAGACAGTACATAAAGCAATACGATGTATATTTTTCAGCTTTCAACTGCTAGCTTATTACGTGACAAATCCTACTAACATTTGACATACAGGGATTGGACAACGCAACAGTAAGTATCAGCCTGGTGCGAGTACACTGACCTGAAAAAGAAAGAAATGATATTTGATTCTGCCGTGTCTCGAAACCAGTACATCCCCAAACTAACTTTCCATTAGAAAGCCATCCGATGCAGTTTTCAAAGGCTCTCCGCTGCGTATTCAAAACTAGACAAAACCTCTGGTTGAAACCCTGGACTAATCTTTAAATACCAATATGAATATTTCTCAGCATTACATATCTTTCGCTGCTGGCCCATCAAGAAAGCAGTGGTAATAACTTCTGGCTCAGTACGAAGCATTTATCAGTCGGAATGCAGAAAACAACTGAGAAAGATTTTCCCGCCTTTAAGTTTTGGGATTATAATAGTAAGTATGTACTTTGAGTGCTGACCTACTCTCAAAAATCAAAGCAGATGTTACAGCTGTCAACCGCTGGCTCAACAAGACTGAAAGCATGCAAATAAAAGGCAGGGCTGCTACCAATCACCAATTAGAAGAAAACTTGCCAGTAGTTAAAACGCTGGGCTACTGCTAATTAACACTATAGGTGTTGCAGCATTTAACTATTGGATCAGTAAGAGCCAAAGCCAGCAGTTTAAATACTGTGTTACTCCCATATGCTAGTGCAGATTTTCAAATCTTTCAAGTCCTGGCTTATTATAAAACCGAATCTATTGTTTCAACACAGCTAGTAAATAAAGTGGTCCGTGATAAAAGTCTACAGCTAGAAAATGCAGGTTCAATACGAGACAAAAGCCATCAGTTGAATCGCATGGCTTCTCCCACGTACCAATGCAGATAGGACATATTTTCAAATGCCTGCCTACAGGAAATAAAGCCAGCAAACTCATTCAAGAAACTCATGATTTCAGACTACTGCTGACTCAATAAATACGTGGTTAAGACTACTACTGATTCATTCAATAGGTATTTGATTTAGACTACTACTGAGTTAAACAATAAATACGTGATTTAGTTTACGCAAGTTGAGCCTAGACCTAGACACACAGTCCAAGTACTCCTAATTTTTTTAAACTACTAGATTAAATATGCAAATGTGCAATGCATTACCATACTCTATGAATCATAATATGACTAATCACGTGCTAAATAGCATGATAAATTAATATTAGATTGTAACCAATATTAATGGCTTAAAGCTTGAAACTTAGGATTTATAACACCTAATAAACTTAAGCATTGACCGTAATTAGACTACATATTAGGCCTAATAGCTTTAAAGAGCAAGTACTCAAGTTTACAATACCCATCAATAAACCACTTAAGCATTAGAATTTAAATATTAAGCTTCTCAGGATTATATAACATTAACCTGTATTTAGAGCGAGAATAACTAATACTCAAAAGCTTAAAATATTATCCTGAATGTGCCATTCGGAATTAATTATGCAATACATCATAATAAATTTTCAGAAACTGCTCGCGTGAATAACGTAGACTTCAAGTTACAAAAACAATAGAATAAATTAACTTGAAGTTCGGGCATCAGTAGAGCATTGCATTGATAAAATAAATAAACAATTTGCACTTACGATCCTGTTGACTATTTTAAGGTCCGAGGAAATTTCTTAAAACCAACGTATAGTACCTTATGACTGTTACTTGCATCGCATAGTACACTCACTGAATTCCTGATGAAACCTTCCAACCAGAAAATCATTCTGTGGTTCCTGGAGGTGGAAGGTAGCCGTAGCTGAATTCTGGTGCTGCTGGATATAAATAATATTCTTCAGCCACCCTCCCACCTCTCAGGAAAAGGAAATTAAGCTGACTTATGCCTAATACATTATTATTTAAAAATTATTACCAAGGATTTTATGTGGCACGATTCCACTCGTCGCCAATGTAACGTATCTGTAAATATATTTCGCTTATCAGAATGCATCATTTTGGATCAGACCATACCAGGGATCATGATTAAACAAACGAAAGTGCCCCGGAACAATCAAGAAGACGCCGAGCAGGTTTATTCTTGGCACAGCAGCAAAGAAAAAGGGCGAGCGGCCGACAATGTGAGTGGATATTGGGTATTAGTTTCAACTGTGCCTGGAAACAATCATCAAGAGGGCGAACGGGTTCATTCTTGGTACAGTAGCAAAAAATAGGGTGAGCAGCCGATAATGAGAACGGATATTGGATATTAGTTTCAGATTTCAAATTTTATTGAAGGCATAAGCGGCCTGGAGCCATGCGCCCTTCTACAACTACTTATACTGTCCCTACACCTAATAAAGTGTATACAATGCCGGCAACACTGCACCACAAATTGAACAGAACACTGCAATCACTACAAATTAACTAAATAAAATACCACATATGCATCATTAGTTTCAACTGTGCCCGGGAACAATCAGCAAGAGGCCGAGCGGGTTCATTCTTGGCACGGTAGCAAAGAAAAAGGGCGAGCGGCCGACAATGAGAACGGATATGCGTTGTAACAATTAGAAACAAACACAACATTGCTTCAATAATGCTGATTATTAGAGCCTTAGGACTTCGGGTAGATGACGAGGAGTGGTTAACGCTCGTTAAACCCTTTGAAAAGTTTCGAAGTTGGTTGAATAACTGTGACGTCCTCAGGGAGTAGACGATTGAAGTCAGGAATAATCTCAAAGCCAATTTACTCCTTACTGCATAGCTAGGGGACTATGCATTGAGAACACATATTAGGCATAAAACACAAGTTTAGGAGCTTGGTCTTATCCTGAGCTGAATCCAGGAAGACAACCTTTCGAGTTGTCTGCCCCACACCAAGCGCCTTCCCATGGTCCAGGCCCTCGTATTTATGCGTGGGCCAGAACAATAGAAGTCGCCTGAGGCATTACGTCGCGTAACCGCTAACAGTTGGAGCCGGCTCTAACTGGTTTGAACAATAGAGTAGCCTCGTTCCCGGCTGTTGGCTTTCGACCAAGTTCCGGTGTAGACGGAAGTTGACAGGACGCCAAGCAGCTTATGTAACTGCAAGGTGCACCATGTGCGTTCACACAAGGTGCGCCCTGCTATTCGTAAATAGCGTGTTACATCTCCCCCACCCTAAGTTTTTGCTTGGGGGAAGGTAGACCTACCTTATGTATTACTCAGTACCCTCTAAGCCTGCAATAAGGTTTATAAAGTTAGTTCAATGTACATTTATTTAAAACAAACAAACGCACTTTACAAAAGTCCCTAAAATTGAATCCCTCATGGTCCAATTTAGCCATGTCTCAATTCAGCTATACTAAGCTAAAAAAAAATGTTAAATCACAACATGTTTCAAATCCTCCTGGGAACTACGCCAGTCTCAATAAGCTAAGTTCACGCTTCCAACCAGCTTGTAAACAACACAAACTTAACAATCAACAATAACAAACGCCGCACCAAACATAACAATGTCCTTCGTACGCTCGTAACCTTCGGTCTTCCCACAAGAGTGGCAACCCAGGCTGGTTACCGTTCCATGTAAGTCCAGGACGTCCACCCAACTCACAACGCAGTGCGAGCTCCAGGGCGCCCCCCTTACCTTACACCTCTCCGGTTCCCGCATTCCTCTTTTCAAGGACTTACGATCACGGAAAGCTACGCTCACACATGCACACTGCATTCGTGTTTACGTTGGCCTGACTGTACATTGAGCCAACTACCTGTAGGATGTGTTTGCACCCTACGGCAGTCGACCGACCGATGACCCAGTCGATAGCGACCACTATCCAACCTCGGGGCTGGTAGCAACCGACGGTCTGATCCGCATAGGCCTATCGCTGACCTCATGCAAACTTTGACCGTTTTCATCAGTCTTGCCTGTTCGGGGAATACCTCGTACCAGGGACCCGTAAACCCTTGGTTCCTCAAGATACCCCCTTAGGTGTGGACTGTCATCCACGTACCACTTTATGCCACTTACCAGAACGGGTCTATAATCCAGCAGCCCGACACAACGCCGGCTAGACGGTACCACGGTAGGACGTTCATTCGCCCTTCGTTAGACACGGAGGCCTTCAGTATCTCCTCAGCACTATAGAAAGATTTTACGTGCCCCCGGACCCTTGCGAGCCCACCGCCGCCTGTTGACGAGATCCCTATAGGGTGCCTAACCCCCTTGGTTCCCGCCGTTTCTAAACACACCCGAAGATTTCCGTCACCGTTTGCTACCAGGTGACGCATTCCAGCTAGTTGAGACGCTTCGCAGAGGATGTCTTTAATTAACCAGCCTAACGCACTCCAACACATAGCTTCCCGATGAAAGTCCTTCCCAAGAGAGCTCTTCCACCATCCTGGATGACCTTTTTCTGCACAATACATGAATTACATGAATACATGAATTACTCCTTACTGCATAGCTAGGGGACTATGCACTGAGAACACATATTAGGCATAAAACACAAGTTTAGGAGCTTGGTCTTATCCTGAGCTGAGTCCAGGGAGACAACCTTTC